>PVIY010000756.1:0-181315 GCA_004026745.1 Myrmecophaga tridactyla | reverse complement strand
TACCAAATTGTCATTTCTCAATATTTTCATAATATCAACAGAAGTTTTAGCTGAGGAAAACAGTTAGATATTAATGAAGTCTGATTTACTGATTATTTTTCTTTAATAGATGATATTTTTCATATCGTGACTATATTTTTGACCTAAGGTAGATAAAAATGATTTTCTTGTATTCTTCTACAAGCTTTATAACTTTATCTTTTTAAATTTCAGTTTTTGTGATATCTTTATACTTATTTTTTGTACATCCAATTATTCTAGCACAATTTTTCAGAAGTCTATCTTTATTACATTAAAATGATTGCACACTACTGTCTAAAATGAGTTAGCATACTAATGTGGTTCTATTTCTAGAATTTCTAGTATATTCATTTGAACTATGTGCTCATCCCTCCATTGTTCCCACATTTCTTTGATTATTGGTAGCTGTATAGTAAGTCTGAATATCAGGTAGTGTAATTCCTCCAACTTTATTCTCATTTTTCCTACAAATATGAACAATTTTCTTACTTCCTTTAGAATTCATATCTTTTATTTTGTTTCTTTTTCTTGATACATTGACTGACATCCAGTACTATGATGAATAACTATAGTGAGAATATATACCTTTTCTTGCTCTTGATTTTAGGGAAATCGTTCAGATTTAATCATTAGCTATGATGTCAGATGTAATTATATATATATTCCCTTAATCAGCTTTAGGGAGTTCCTTCATTCCAAGTTTGTTGAGAGTTTTTATGCCAAATAGGCATTGGATTTTGTCAAATACAGTTTCTGCATCATATTTACTTCTGTTTTGACTATTAATAATATCGACTAACATATTTGGTTTTTATATCGAATCATTGTTACAAATATCAAATAGCAATAAAATAATCAAGGGTATAAAGGACTTGTACACAGAAAACTACAAAACATTGCTAACAAAAAATCTTTTTATCATGGAGTACTATTCATTTTATGTATTACTGGATTTTATTTTTTTAATGTTTGGTTGATTATAGTTGTTTGTAGATTTAAGCAATATATTGGCCTCTAGATTTCTTTTTGTTTACAATCTTTCTCCGGTTTTGGTATTAGGGTAACCCTAACCTCTTAAAATAAATTCAGGAATGTTATTTCCTATTTTAATTTCTAAAATGATTGTATAGAACTGGTGTTATTTCCAGATGAATATTTACTAGAATTAGCCATTGAAATCATCTAAGCCTGGTGACTTCAATTTGAGAAGGTTTTACATTATAAATTCACTTTCCATTAAGAGTTATAGAATATTTCAACAAAATACTTGAAAATAGAATCCAACAGCATATTATAAAAGCTATACACCATGAAAAAGTGTTTTTTTTTTTAATTTGCATATGGGCAGGAGGCACCAGGGATCGAACTCCAGACCTCCAGCACGGCAGGTCAGAGGTCTGCCTGCTGAGCCATGGCAGCCGCCCTGAAAAAGTGTTTTTAACACAGGGATGCAAGTGCTGTTCAAAAGAAGAAAATCATTTAATGTAATACACCACATAAACAAATTAAAAGAGAAAACCCACAACATTATCTTGATTGATGCAAGAAAGGAATTTGACAAACTTCAGCATTCTTTCATGATAAAAACAATCCCAAATGTAGGAACTGAAGGAGACTTCCTCAATATGATACAGGGCATAAATGAAAAACCCACAGATAACATCATAATCAATGTTGAGAGACTGAAACCTTTCCCTCTATGATCAGGTACAAGACAAGTATGCTCAGTGCCAACATTGCTATTCAAAATTGTGCTATAAGAAAGAGAATAAAAGCATCCAAATTCTAAAGGAAGAAGTAAAACTGTCACTATTTTCAAATGACATAATCTTATATTTAGAAAATCCTGAAAATGACAACAAAGTACCTGAGCTAATAATCTAGTTCAGCAAAGTGAAAGGAAACCAAATCAATATGCAGAAATCAATGGTACTTCAGTACACTGGTGATGAACTATCTTAGGGGATAGTCAAGAAAAATAATCAATTTGCAATAGCAAAAAAAGGAATTAAAAAAAATCAAATAAAAGATTCAAATATCAAATAGTAATTAAAGAATCAAGGATGTAAAAGGCTTTTACACAGAAAACTACCAAACATTGCTAACAATATATGTGAAGACAAGAATAAATGGAAAGACATTGCATGCTCATTGATAAGGATGCAAAATATTGTTAAAGTGTCAATTCTAACAAATTGATCTGCAGCATCAAGGAAATATCAATCAAAACTCCAGGAGACTAATTCAGAGAAACAGAAAAGCTAATTATCAATTTTACTTGGAAAGGTAAAGAGCTTCACATACCCAAACACACCTTGAAAAAAAGAAGAATCGAGTTTGAGGTCTCAAGCTTCCTGACTTTAAAGCATATTACAAAGCTGCAGTGGTCAAAACAGCATGATATTGGCATAAAGATAGGCACATTGATCAATGAAATCAAATTCAGTGCATAGAAATAGACCCTCAGATATATGTCAATTGATGTCGTACATGGCCCCCAAGTCCACACAAGTGAGATAGAACAGTCTTGTCAATAAATGATGTTGGGAGAACTGGTATCTATAATCAAAGGAATCAAAAAGGACCCCTACCATACACTGCACAAGTTTGAAAATGTTATGTACCCCCAAAAAGCTTTGCTTTATAATCCTCATTTCGTATTGCTGTTTGGGATTTTTTTTATTGTTACATTGGATATGAGGCACAACCACTTGAGTAGTAAATGTTGATTAGATGGTTTCCATGGTGATGGTTTCCACCCATTCAAGTTAGGATTGCTTACTGGAGCCCACTAAGAGGGAACCATTCTGTTACAATTACTTTTACCAACAGAGTCCACACAGCCATAGACAATTGGAGAAGCAAAAAATGCCCTGGGAAAGTCGTTGAAAAATCTTGGAGAGAAAACTAGCAGATGTCACCATACATCTTTCCAGCTGAGAAAGAAACCACAAACATGGTTGGCCTTCTTGAGCAAAGGCTTTGTTCCCTGCATGTCTTAGTTTGGACATTTTTATAACCTTGCCTTAATTTGGACATTTTCAAGGACTAAAAGTGTAAACTTACAACTTAATAAATTCCTTTAATAAAAGCTGTGCTGTTTCTGATATATTGCATTATGACAGCTTTAGCAAACTAAAACAGATTTTGGTACTGGAGAGGTGAGATGTGGTGGTTTGCAAATACCAAACATGTTGGAACAGCTTTTAAATGGATAAGGGGAAGATTTTGGAAAAGTTGCAAGGAGCTTGATAGAGAGGTCCTTTGAAGATACTCTTGGTAGAAGTGTGGATTCTAAAGATACTACTAATAAGGCCCTAGGCAAAAATGATGAATGTGTTATTGCAAACTGGAAAGAAGGTGACCCTTTTTTTCAAGTGGCAAAGAATCTGGCAAAATTCACTACTGGTTTTGGATGGAAAGCAGATTTTAAAAGCCATGGACTTGAGCATTTAGCCAAAGAGATTTCCTAATTAAACATGGATAGTGCAGCCTGATTTCTCCTTGCACCTTATAATGAAATGCAACAGAAAATAGATAAGCTGAGAACTGAACTGGCTGGGTACAAAGAAAACAGGAAGTGATTCTTTGGAAAATCCTGGTCTTCCAGAAAAGGAGATTCCAGAGAATAGTGCCCCACATGAGGATTTTAACTAGCTATGAAACCAGCAGCCATTTAAGAAAAAATCCCAGAATGGAGATGGAATTATCCTGGAAGGATTTGTGGAAAGGTTTATTTTCTGAAGATTATTATCCCTGCCTACTACATAGAAAACCAACAAGAGTGTTGCACATAGCAGTGAGAACAACCAAATGAATAGGCCAAGTCCGTGATCTTGGGGTTTACCCCTATGAACCTTATTCCTGTAAAGGAAAAGCTAAACCTACTTAAAATTAGTCCTGAGAGTCATGCCCAGAGAACCTCTTTGGTTGCTTAGATATGGCCTCTCTCTCTAATCTGACATGGAAAGTGAACTCACTGCCCCACCCCCCAATGTGGGACATGACTCCCAGTGATATAAATCTCCCTGGCAACATGGGAGAGAAATTTCAGGATGAACCAGGACCTGGCATCAAGGGATTGAGAAAATATTCTTGACCAAAAGGGGGAAGAGAGAAATGAGAAAAAAATAAAGTATTAGTAGTTGACTGATTTAAAACAGAGTCTAGAGGTTATCCTGGAGGGTATTCTTATGCATTATATAGATATTCCTTTTTAGTTTATGGTGTATTTGAGTGTTTAGAAGGAAGTACCTAAACTGTAGAATTGTGTTCCTTTAGGCTCATTGCTTGAAAATGATTATATAATGATATAGCTTTTACAATATGACTTTGTGATTATGAAAACCTTGTGTCTCATGCTCTTTTTATCTACAGTATGGACAGATGAGTAAAAAAATGGATGAAAGAACAATAGGGGGACAAAGTTAAAGTAAATTAGGTAGATGGAAATACCAGTGGTCAATTAGTGGGAAGGGTAAGGGGAATGGTATGTATGAGTTTTTTCTTTTTTCATTTTTATTTCTTTTCCTAGAGTGATGCAAATGTTCAAAAAACTGATCACGGTGATGAATACATAACTGTGATGATATGGTGAGCCATTCATTCTATGCCATGTATGGAATGTTTGTGTTAAGAATGTTTGTATGTTTGTATATAATCTTTTATCAATAAAAATATTTTTAAAAGAGTGTTGCAGGATCTGTATATATGGAACCATTGCCATTCTAGACTTAAAAGGGGCAGAAAAGGGGTTCTGGGAAGATGGGAGAATAGGATCAATTGAGTCAGCCTTGCTCCAAGGAAATGTTAGAGAAGGGATGGAAGGGCATTGAGATAGTGAGTCCAGTGTGTAATGAACATAAGGTGGCCCTGGTTGCAAAAGCTGAGGAACAGAGAAGCAGAGAACTGGAGACTGTCCAGCTGGTGCAAATAGCCTAATGTGGAAGCCCGGGATGCTCAGGAGTGTACAGACAGGGGATGGGAACTAGAAAGTAAACCAAGCCACGTTCCTTGAACATGCTACCCACAGCAGGGCAGCCACATGACCCACGACATGCTACACACTCTATGCACCTGAATCTCATCATCTGCCCCCACTTCCCAATCCCCAAGTGCCCCCCTTCACAAATCCCTCACATGCATACTTGCCCCCTATCCCGACACCAAGTGCAACTCAACCCATCTCTCCTGCAACCTTCCCAATCACTACCTCCCCCTCCCTCCACCCTTGTAAACTGTCACCAGTGCATAAAGGCCATGGCATTTATCTCCATACTCAGGCTACACCTGCCCCCAACCCATACCATTACACAGCCCCACCTGCCCCCACTGAGCTGTGTGCACAAGTATATCAGTTTACAGCCTAGATCCACGCATGCACATGGACCTCAGACACCCACCCCAGCTCTGAGAAAGCACTGGCCTCTGCAGCCAAGTCATATCTGCCCCCAGGCCATAACACTGACACACTGTTATAGCTATGTGCATGCACACAAAGGGCCACATGCTCTAGACCAGCGCCCACCAGGGCCAAACCTCCAAGACCCATGCACAGCCACATCCTCCCCAGCCACAGGGACCCACGTTCACAAATGTAGCATCCACAATCTATATCTATAACTGCACTACAATGCATTACCACACTGATGTGCCCTGCCCCGTGACTTGCACCCTGCTACACATCCGTCCCACAAATACAACACTTTAGCCTATTGATGGAATTCAACTTCCATAATAAATCAGTCAAGATGTTTACATGCAGCAAAAATAACAGAGGATCACTAAGCATATCACAATGTAGACAGATAGAACCCAGCCTAATGACCAAATTAAAATGCCAGATGAGACACAGACACTGGAACAGTAAATCAAAGAGGTTCATATAACACTACCAAACAAAATAAATGGATGACTAATGACAAAAAAAGAGATCAAGAAGACACTGCAACAGCATAAAGAGGGATTTGAAAGGTTAAACAGAAAAATAGCAGATACACAAAGTTTAAAGATGTTGTAGACCAAATAAAAAACATACTAGAGATGCATAGCAGATTTGAAGAGGCAGAAGAAATAATAAGAGAACTAGGGAACAGAACAACTGATTTCAAACACTCAAAAGAGCAAATGGCAAAAAAATAAAAAGATGGAAAAAATTGAATTGGACCTCAGGGAAATGATGGACAAAACAAAGCATGCAAATAGAAGAGTCACTGGTGTCCCAGAAGGAGAAGAGAGGAGTAAAGGGCTAGGAAGATTAGTTAAGAACATAATGGGGGGAATATCCTGACCCTTATAAAGGACATGAATATTCAAGTCAAAGAAGCTCAATGGAATTCAAATAGAGTAAATCCGAATAGGCCTTCTACAAGATACATACTAATCAGTCTGCCAAATGTTGATGAGAAGCAGAAAGTCCTGAAAGCCGAAAGAGAAAAACAATCTACACACATGACTAAGTTCAGACTACTCAACTGGCACCATGGAGGCAAGAAGGCAGTGGTATCATGTATTTATGATACTGAAACAGAAAGACTTCCAGCCAGGAATTCTGTACCCAGCCAAATTGCTCTTCAAAACTAAGGGAGAGATTAAAATTTTCACAGACAAACAAAACCTCAACAAGAGACTGACCCTACAAAAAATACTAAATGTAGTTCAGTAGGTTGAAAAATGAAGACAGGAGAGGGAGGTCCGGAGCAGGACACAGAATTGAAGAGTACCAGCAGGTAACTTAAAGGATAAAAAGAGAAAGATGGAAAGGAATATACAGATTTGACAAATAAGATAAAAAAAAAATAAGATGGTGGATTCAAGAAATGTCTTTTCAGTGATAACTTTGAAGGTTAGTGGATTAAATTTACCAATTAAAGATAAAGATTGGCAGAATGGGTTAAGAAATATAATCCAACTATATGCTGCTTACAAGAGACTCATCTTAGACTCAAGGGTACAAAGAGATTGAAAATGAAAAGACGGAAAAAATTTTTCAATGCAAGTTGTAACCAAAAGAAAGCAGAAGTAGCTATAAATATATTGGACAAAATAGACTTTAACTGTAAAGACACCATACGAGAAGAAGAAAGATACTATACATTAATTAAAGGGACAATTCCCCAAAAGGAAATAGCAATCATAAATGTTCATGCTCCTAAATAAGGAGCTCCAAAGTACATGAGACAGGCATTGGCAAAGCTGAAGGGAGTAGTGGATGTCTCAACAATAATAGTAAGAAACTTCAATACGTCACTCTCTATAGATGGATCAGCCAGACAGAAGATCAACATGGAAATAGAGAAATTAAACAACTTGATAAATGGATTAGACATAACAGACATATATAGGTCATTGCACCCCAAAACACAAGGATATAAATTCTTCTGTAGTGCTCATGGGACATTCTCCAAGAAAGATCATATGTGAGGGCAAAAACAGGTCTTTATAAATTTTAAAACATGGAAATTATTCAAATACTTTTCTCTGATCACAATGGAATAAAGCAGGATCTCAATACACACCAAAGAATGAGAACATTCACAAATATATGGAGATTAAATAACACATTCCTAAACAATGAGTGGGTCAAAGAAGAAATTGCTAAAGACTCAGTAGCTACCTGGAGATGAACAGAAATGAGAATATAACATAGCAGAACTTATAGGATGTGGCAAAGGCTATATTGAGAAAGAAATCTATTGCCCTAAATGCCTATATCATAAAATAAGAAAGAGCAAAAATCGAGAACTTAACTACTCACCTGGAGGCACTTGAGAAACAATAGCAAACTAACCCCAAAGCAAACAGAAGAAGATAAATTAAAAAATGATTAAAGCAGAGTTAAATAAATGGGAGAAAAAATAACAATAGAAACAATCAATAAAAACAAAAGTTGGTTCTTTGAGAAAATCAATAAAATTCGTGGGCCAGTAGCAATGCTGACAAAGAAAAAATAGAGTGAGGCAGCAAATAAAAAAAAATCAGAAATGAGAAGTGGTGTGTTACCACAGAACCTGAAGAGAAAAATGAAATCATATGAGAATAATGTGAACAACTATATGCTGACAAACTAGACAACTTAGATGAAATGGACAAATTTCTGGAAACAGACAAACAATTGATACTGACTCAGGAAGAAATAGAAGATCTCGACAAACCAATCACAAGTAAAGAGATTTAATCAGTCATCAGAAATTTTCCTACAAAAAAAGTTCAAGGCCAGATAGCTGCACAAGGGAATTTTATCAAATATTCCAAAAAGAACTAACAACAATCCAACTCAAACTTTTCCAAAAAATTGAGGAAAAAAGGAACACAACATAACTCACTTTATGAAGCTAGTATAATTTTAATACCAAAACCAGGTAAAGATGTGAAAGGAAAACTACAAGCCAATCCCCCTAATTAATATAGATGCAAAAATTCGCAAAAAAATTAACAAATTGAAAAAATATATATTATCAAATTGAATCCAACAACACATTAAAAGAATTACACACCATGACCTAGTGGGGTTTATACCAGGAATGCAGGGATAGTTCAACACAAAAAAATCAGTTAATGTAATACAGCACATTAACAAATCAAAAGGGAAAAATTACATGATCTTCTTGATTGATACTAAAAAAATTCTACATATATGGAATATAAAATTGCTATGCAAAAATGAGTATCATTTTCTGATAAAAACACTTCAAAAGATAGGAATCAAAGATAACATCCTTAATATAATAAAGGGCATATATGAAAAAGCAACAGATGTCATATTACTCAATGGAGAGAGACTGAAATCTTTCCCCCTAAGATCAAGAATGAGACAAGGATGCCATCTGTCATTATTCAACACTATTATTCAACAGTGCGCTAGAAGTTTTGGCTAGAGCAATCAGGCAGGACAAAGAAATAAATGACATCTAAATTGGAAAGAAAGAATTAAAACTTACATTATTTGCAGATGACATGATATTATACTTGGAAAATCCTGAGAAATCTACAATAAGGTTACTTGAGCTAATAAACAAAATTCATTCAGCAAGGTGGTGGGATATGAAATTAATATGCAAAAATGAGAAACATTTCTATACACAAGCAATGACCTAACTGAGGAGTCAGTTAAGGATAAAATTCCATTCAACATAACAAATAAAAGAAGCAAGTACTTAGGAATGAATTTAACTAGGGACATAAAGGACTTGTACACTCAAAACAACATAGCATTGCTAAAAGAAATCCAAGAAGGCCTAAAATCGAGGGGAAGACATTTCTTGCTCATGGAAAGGAAGACTAAATATAGTTACAATGTCAATTCTACCCAAATTGATCTACACATTCAACACAGTAGCAATATAAATTCCAGCAACTTACTTTGAAGACTTGGAAAAGCTAGTTACCAAATTCAGCTGAAAGGGAAAGAGACCCAGAATAGCTAAAAGCATCCAAAAGAAGAAGAATGAAGTGGGAGGATTAACACTCCATGACTTTAAAACATATAAAGCCACAGTAGTCAAACCATTATGTTACTGGCACAAAAGTAGGATTGACCAATGTAAATGAACTGAGAGTGCAGAACTTGAACACCAAATCTATGGTCGATATTTTTGACAAGGCTCTCAAATGCTCTGAACTGGGACAAAATAGTTTTTTCAATAAGTGGGCATGGGAGAACTAGACTACCAATATCAAAGGAATGAAAGAAGACCCTTACTTTACATGCTATACAAAAATTAATTCAAAGTGGATCAAACACCTAAATATAAGAACTAACACCATAAAGCTTCTAGAAGAAAATGTAGGGAAATAGCTCCAAGACCTAGTAATATGAGGTAACTTCCTAAACTTTACACCCAAATCACAAACAACAAAACAAAAAAATGATAAATGGGAACTCCTCAAAATCAAATGCTACTGCACCTCAAAAGACTTTATCAAAAAGGTGGAAAGGCAGCCAACTCAATAGGAGAAAATATTTGGAAATCACATATTCAAAGGTTTGATATCCTGTATACATAATGAAACCATACAACTCAAAAACAAAAAAACCAAACAACCCGATTATAAAAAGGGCTAAGGATATTAATAGGCATTTTTCTGGAAAGCAGATACAGATGGCTTAAAAGCACATGAAAAGATATTCATTTTCATTGGCTATAAGGAAAATGCAGGTCAACACTACTATGAGATACCATCCCCTCACCTATAAGAATGGCTGCTATTAAACAAACAGGAAACTATAAATGTTGGAGAGGATGTGGAGAAATCGGGAAACTTATGCACTGCTGGTGGGAATGTATAATGGCACAGCCACTATGGAAGACAGTTTGGTGGTTCCTTAGGAAACTAAATATCAAGTTGCCCTATGACCCAGCAATGCCACTACTTGGTATATGCGCAGAAGAGCTGAAAGCAATGACACAAACAGACAATGTTCATAGCAGCATTATTCAGAATGGCCAAAAGATGGAAGCAAATCAAATGCCCATTAACAGATGAGTAGAATAACAAAATGTTTATATACATACGATGGAATATTATGCAGCAGTCAGACAAAATGAGGTACTGAAGCCATGACAAGATGAATGAGCCTTGATACATAATACTGAGTGAAATAAACTAGACACAAAATGATAGATACTGTATGATTCCACTTTTATGATTATGGTAAAGTAAAATCAGAGGCTTATAACACAGAATATACAGGACTTAGAGGTTCTTTAATGCTACAGATGAGGGAATGGTTAGGTAATGAGGTTTAACACGAATGTAAGGGAATAGAAGTGAAGGCCACTCTCTGGTGGGTCTCTAATATTACCATATTGAAAGTGAACAAGATTGAAAGAGGTTGTATAGACATATGTGTCCCACTGATTAACACTAGAAATATTAATCACTTCTTGGAAGAACTACTTCAAAGTTATGATTCATGTACAAAGAGTATTTAAGTCCAGGGTACAGGGGGAAAACTGCTATTGCATGCTAAAGACTGTCTAAAAGTAAAACATCAGCCCTACCACAGCGACAGCAGTGGTAAATAATGGAGGGAGGGACAAGAATTAAGAGGAGGTTAAGATTTCCTATTCGGTGATGATGTGTTTATTGGTTATCATACTCTTGGAGATAATGAAATTATCTAAAATTGAGAATGTTGAAGGACTGTGGACTTTTGGCATTATACATGATGCCTAATGAATGCAGGTGGCAGAAGTATGCACTGGCTGACAGGTAGATTGGCCAACATTTGTGGATATATATGATTGAAAATTTTGCTGCCACAAAATGGAATGAAGTTGTGCAGCATGCAACAATGTGAATGAACATGTGGGACATTTGGTGAGGCAAAATAAGCCAGAAATGAAAGCACAATTTTTTATGGTCTTCTTTTGAAAATGCTTATAAGAAAATAGGGGCATAGATTGTAAGCTCTTATAGAAGACACATATTCTCTGGAGTACTAATTATTATTTCTGGATTTTGAGAGGCTGATATCCTAGTATTTAGAGATAAAAATGAAGCCAATCAGGTTGGGGTTAAAGTAATTCAGAACACCAGGGTAAGGAAAACATTATATTTTAGAATCAAACATATGCTTTGAGATAAAAGGAAGAAAGTTTTCTTTTGTCTGTAACCTGAATTTTTTTGTATTACATAATCTACCTCAACCTATCTGTATAGCTAATTTGAACAAGTGAAACACAGAAAGCCCAGAATAAGAAAGAGAGCCTTTAAATCTGTATATCTTAATTTAATGCCTGGAAACATCCTAGAATACATTAAGCAGATAATAAAAAATATTGGCAAAGACCCCTGAGGGATGGAAGAAAAAATATGGAGCTATTAAACTTACCATCAGGGAATCCCTTCACACTATGCCAAACATTAGGAACACCTAAATCAATAGGCCAAGCTCTTGATCTTGAGGCTTACTTTTGTGAAGTCTTATGTATGTAGTGGAGAAGCTTAGCCTACTTATACGTATGTCTAAGAGTTACTTCTGGAGGACCTCTTTTGTTGCTCAGATGTGGCCTCACTCTCCCTAAGCTCGACTCTGTAAGTGAAATAATTGCCTTCCACCCTACATGGACATGATGTCCAGGGGTGAAGGTCCTCCTGGTGGAGTGGGAGATGACTCCCAGGGGTGAGTCAAGTCCTGGCACCATAAAATCAACAAATTCATCTTGGCCAAAAGGGGAAAAGAATTGTAACTAATAAAGTATGAGTGTCAGAGAGTTTTCAAAAAGAGCTGAAAGGCTACTCTCAAGGTTGCTCTTATGGAAGCTTCATTTAGACATTTTTACCTATCATAATTTGCCAAGCCCCAATAAAAATCATCCCAGCTAATCCTAAAGAACACCTAGGGCAATATATAAGATGCTACAAATGTTCCATGCACTAGAGTAACTTTCCAGAAACCTACAGCCTACAGATGGGCCCCTGGACCAGGTAAATCCTGAAACCTAGAGGGTCCAGCCTCTCCAGAGAATGGGATTGATCCATCTCCCTACCCCATATTACTGACAGCCCCTTCCACCATGAAAAAGTTGGAATGGCCATATCCCAAATGCCCCTAAAGAGAGGGATAGAAAGATCAAATATGATGGTGGAGCTGTACAGAGAAGATAGGATTTAACAAATGAATATGATTGCTGTATCTTTAAATTGATACCTCTTTTTGTCTACAGTATCTTAGAGCAGCTGGAAGTCAAACCCTGAAATTGTGGAATTGTAACTCATACCAAACTCTGAAACCTATTCTAGAACTAATTATGGTGCTGTGCTATGGAATTTATTACTTTTTATGTTTATTTGTCATTTTTCACAAAAAAGAATAAAAAGTCACTTGTGATGATAAAAAATATTTATTTCTTCTAGCCTCTGAAACAGCCGGAAGGAAAAATCTTTGAGGATCATATGGTAGCCCATGATAAACTCTGGGATCTGTCCTGTAACTACTTGTTGAAGAGTTCTTTGAAAAGTATTGTTTTTTTCTTTCTTTGCTTTGTATATATGTTATATTACACAATAAATAAAGTTAAAAATAAGAAAAAAGGGCAGAAAAGGTACAATTTGAGGGAAAAGTAACTTCAGAGGCAGAACCATGGAAGCTAAGTTGAATCCAAGAAAACTTGAGCCATGAGAGTGGACCCACACAAGCATTTGGAGAGGACAAATTTGCCCCAAAGGCAGAGGGTGAACCTTCCATCTCAATATTCTGGAAGAGCTGTGACCTAGGCCTTGGAGAGTGTAGATTGCATTCCTTGTGGATTTGGGAAATCCTGGAGGCCACCACAATGTTCTGGATGGTTTGAGCATGTTCCACAGAGAGGGCAAAATACCTCAGTGCAGTCCCCAAATTTGGAGAGGGTGGAGCCAAGAAAATTGCAGTCTCCCCAAGGTCCCCATTGGTTGCATTTACAGACAGCTGGACTCCTGGATAGGTCTTTGAAAAAGGTGGGACTGCTGCTTTCTAAAGCCATGAGGATAAATGACTCTCAGACTTTGAAGTCTAATGAAATTTTCCCTGCAGGTTTTTGAAAGTTTCAGGCCTGATGATCCCTGTTTCTCCCAATTTCTCCTATAGAAATGTAAAAATGTATTCTATGACTGTCCCATCTTTGTATGTAAGCAGCAGATATCTTATTCTGAGTTTTACAAGTGAATTTTGCCTTAGGAAATACATGCCTGTAGCTGGCTTTGTTGAGATTTTGTACTGTTTCTGAATTTGTATTTTGTTTGTATTTTTATTGAAATTGTTTAAGGCATTTTGACATGGGCAGGCACTGGGAATTGAACCCAGGTTTCTGGCACGGTAGACAAGAATTCTACCACTGAGCCAGAGTCACAGCACCCAGATCATGTTCTTTTGAGGTCCAAATGGTGGAATATCCCCATGTGAAACTGTCATGTGTACCAGAAAAGGCATGCTCTTTAATCCTCATGCAATATTGCTGGGTGGGATAATTTTTATTGTTTCCATGGAGATGTGAACTATCAATTATGAATAGTTAATCTTGATTAAATGGTTTCCATTGATATGTGTCCCCACCTACTCAAGATAGGGATGCTTACTGGAGCCCTTAAAGAAGGAACCATAAGAGAGGTGAGGCAAGATGGCAGCATAGTGAGGTGTGGAATTTATTTCATCCTCCAAAGCAGCTAGTAAATAGCCTTGAACAGTACAGAGCAAGTGCTGGGGGAACATCAGTGACTGAACATGCAGCATAAACCAGTCTAGACCAGGTGTAATTGCTGAGATCCGATGCAGGACTGTAAGACCCCAAAGTCACAGAGGCCAGCATCCCTCCCCAACAGTCACAGATAGTTGGTTTCCTGAGGGGAAAGAAAGTAGACTTTATTAGTAGTAAGGGCTTAGCTCAACCAAGCTCCAAATGTGGAATTAATTAACAAATTTGGACTACTGAAAACAGGCCCCAAGCACACATAAACCTGGAATAAGCACTAAATGAACTAGGTGTTTTGCCCCAGCAGAGAATGGGTGGAGCTGATGCACACAATAAAAGAGGCTTTTGAGTTGGATAGCACAAAATACTGGAAAATGGCTGGGCCCAAACTAAAGGGGGCACAGAGAGCCTGGTGATACATAGAGCCATGTACCAAAGCAAGGAGCAGGAGTCTGGCTCTGAAAAGGAATTTTTTGTTTTTTTAAGCTCTTAAACAGCACATTAGATAGAACTGGAAACACTCTCTGGCTCCAGCACTGTCCCAGGCATGGGTGGTAGTAAGCATGTCTGAGAGACTAAGTGACTAGTCAGGCAACAATGGTTAAATCTCTATAGAATGTATCATCCCAAAGAAAATGGGGGTGAGACTGAGCACTAGTGGAATCTCCACTTCAAGGAATTCAGGCCCCAGGGAGTGGAAAACAAGAGCAATCAAAGTCATCCTACTACCTCATCTCTGTCTCAATTATGCTCCTGGAAGGGGGAGTATGCTAAAATTAAAGGCACAACATCAATTTAAACTGGTGGGAAGTGTCAGGCAGACAAGTGTCACATGCTAGGGAGGATAGGAAAAGTACAGTTTCTGGAGGCTTCATCAGAAAATCTGACAATCTGAGTCTCACCCTCATGGAAAACTGATGCTGGTGACCCCTTCCTCCTGAGACATGGAACTGTCAGGTATGGTAAAAATCTGACTGGAATTTATAATATCTCAAGACACACTCATCAAATGAAAGGTTCTATATAGGCAGGGCAAGAGACAGAAAAACAAGAACAGAAAAAAATCTGATCAGTTAAAAAGAATCTATGCTAGAGATTAGAATAAAATGAACTGATTGTCAAAAAACAGATAAAGAACAAAGCTATCCAGCAAGAAAACCCTAGGTAACAATGAAACCAACCTCAAAATAAACTAATTAAGGAAATCAAATGCATAGATGTCAGCAAAAAATAATGAGTTATACTATGAAAATTGAAGTTATGGTCCAGGCACAGGAACAAACCAACACTTCAAATGAGATGCAGGAGTTGAAACAACTAATTAAGGATATTCAAAAGATATGCAAAGCTTATTAAATATTAAATCAATGACTTGAGGGAAGATATAAAGACGATATTGGGGGAATAAAAAGAAGAACTCAAAAGTCTGGAAAACCAAACAACAGAAATTATGAAAATGAAAGGCACAATACAACAGATAAAAAAAAACAACAATGGAAACCTACAACAATAGATCTAAAAAGGTAGAAGAAAGAATTAGTGAACCGGCAGACTAGACAAATGAAATCCAAGAAACAGAAGAAAATATAGGAAGATGAATGGAAAAGCAAAAGTACAGTATCAAGGGAGTTGAATGAAAATATGAAGTGCATGAATATACATGTTATGGGTTTCCTAGAAGAAAAAGAAAATGAAAAAGAAGAAGAAGGACTGATGAAGGAAATAGTCACTGAAAATTTCCCATCTCTTATGAAAGACATAAAATTATAGATCCAAAAATTGCAGTGTACTCCAAACAGAATATATCCAAATAGATGTACTCCAGGAGACTTATTAAACAGATTGTCAACTGTAAAAGAGAAAGAGAGAATTTTGAAAGCAGCAAGAGAAAAGCAAGCCATGACATACAAGGGAAGTCAAATAAGACTATGTGTGGATTGCTCATCAGAAACCATTGAGGTGAGAAGGCAATGGCATGATATATTTGAAATCCTAAAAGTGAAAAACTGCCAATGAAGAATTCTATATCCAGCTAAGTTGTCCTTCAAAACTGAGGGGGAGATTAAAATATTTTCAGGCAATTAATCACTGAGAGAATTTGTGACTAAGAGATTGGCTCTGCAAGAAATTCTAAAGGGAACACTGTATGCAGATAGGAAAAGGCAGGAGAGAGAAGTCTGGAGAAGAGTTTAGAAATAAAGACTATCAGTAAAGGTAAAAAGAGAAAGAAATTAGATATGACATATAAAATCCAAAAGACAAAATGGTAGAAGAAAGTACTGCTTTTATAGTAATAACATTAAATTAGAAAGTACTGCTTTTATAGTAATAACATTAATAACTTTAATCCATTAAATTAAAGTTTAATGGATTAAACTCCCCAGTCAGAAGACATAAATGGCAGAATGGACTAAAAAACAGGACCCATCTACATGTTGTCTAAATGAGACTCATTTTAGACCCAAGGGCAAAAATTGGTTGAAAGTGAAAGGTTGAGAAAAGATATTTCATGCAAACAGCAATCAGAAAAGAGCAGATAATATTCTCCAACAAATTAAACTTCAAATGTAGAACAATTAAAAGAGACCAAGAAAGACACTGTGTATTAATAAAAGGAACAATTTAACAAGAAGATATAGAAATAATAAATATTTATGCACTGAGCCAGAGTGCACCAAAATACATGAGGCAAGCACTGACAACACTGAAAAGAAAATAGACATCTCTCCCATAATAATTGGAGACTCATCAATGGATAGAACATCTACACAGGGGACTTAAAAGGAAACAGAGATTTTGAATATGATAAATGATCTAAAATTAACAGACATTTACAGAATATTACTCCCCACAATAGCAGGACACATATTTTTCTCAAGTGCTCATGGATCATAATCTTAGATAGACCATATGCTGGATCACAACGCTAGTCTCAATAAATTTTAAAAGACTGAAATCAAACAAAACACTTTCTCAGATATAATGGATTGAAGTTGGACACCAATTATGGGCAGAGGAACAGAAAATTCATAAATATGTGGAGGCTAACCAACACGCTATTAAACAACCAGTGGGTCAAGAAAAAAGTTACAAGAGAAATCAGTAATTATCTTGAGGCAAATGAAAATGAAAACGGAAGATACCAAAATTCATGGGATGCAGCAAAGGCAGTACTGAGAGGGAAATTTATTGCCTAAATGTCTATATTTTAAAATAAGAAGGAGCAAAAATGAAGGAATTAACTTTTCACTTAGAGGAACAAGAGAAAGAACAGCAAACTAACCTTGAAGCAAATAAAAGGAAAGAAATAATGAATATTAGAACAGAAATTGTGACTATGAAAACAATCAAGAAACTCAACAAAACCAGAACTTGGTTCTTTAAGAAAATCAATAAAATCTATGGACCCTTCATTAGGTTGACAAAAAAAAAAAAAAAAAAAAAAAAAAAAAAAAAAAAAAAAAAAAAAAAAAAAAAAAAAAAAAAAAAAAAAAAAAAAAAAAAAAAAAAAAAAAAAGAGAAAAGATGCAATTAAGTAAAATCAGAAATGGAAGTGTGGACATAACCATTGACCCCACAGAAATAAAAGAGGTAATGAGAGGATACTATGAGCAATTATATGCTAGTAACCTAGACAACTAAGATGAAATGAAAAACTTCCAAGAAAGGCATAAGCAACCAACACTGGTTCAAGAAGAAATGCCAACTCAACAAGCCAATTACAAGTAGAGATTGAATCAGTCATTAAGAAGTTCTCAAAAAATAAAAGTCCAGGACCAGATGGCATTACATTTGTATTCTACCAAGCATTCAAGAAAGAATTAGTATCAATCCTGCTCAAAATCTTCAAAAAATTTAAGAGAAGGGAAAGCTGCTTAACTAATTCTATGAAGTCAACATCACCCTAATACCAAAGCTAGACAAAGATAATAAAAGAAAAGAAAATTCAGTCAAATCTCTTTATTGAAAATAAGAAGCAAACATCCTTAGGAAAATAATGGCAAATCTAATCCAGCAGCACATTAAAAGAATTATATACCATGACGAAGTCAGATTTGTTCCAGGGATCTAAGGCTGGTTCAACATAAGAAAAACAACTAATGTATTACACCATATCAACAAATCAAAGCAGAAATACCACATGATCATCTTGATTGATGCAGAAAAAGCATTTGACAAAATTCAAGTTCCTATCTTGATGAAAACTTTTGAAAAGGTAAGAATAGAAGGGAACATCCTCAACATAATAAAGAGCAAATATGAAAAACCCATAGCTCACATCATCCTCAAAGGGAAAAGACTGAAGCCATTTCCTATATTCAGGAACAAGACCAGGATTCCCACTGTCACCATTGTTATTCAACATAATACTGGAAGTTCTAGCCAGTGCAACTGGACAAAATAAAGAAATAAAAGGCATCCAGATTGTAAAGGAGGAAGTAAAACTCTCACTGTTTGCAGATGACATGATATGATATGTTGAAAATCCTGAAAAGCTATAGCAAAACTACTAGAGCTAAAACATGAGTACAGTAAAGTGGCAGGGTACAAGGTCAACACTGAAAAATCAGTAATGTTTCTACACACTAGAGATGGGCAATCTTAGGAGGAAATTAAGGAAAAAATTCCAGTTACAATAGCAATCAAAATAATCAAATATTTAAGAATAAATTTAACTAAGGATACAAAATACTTATACAAGGAACACTACAATAAATTGCTAACAGAAATCATGGAAGACCAAAATAAATGGAAGGGTATACCCTGTTAGCAGTTTGAAAGACTAAATATACTTAAGATGTCAATTTTACCCAAACTGATTTATAGATTCAATGCAATACTAAATAAATCCTAATGACTCATGTTGCAGAAATAGAAAAAAAAACAGTAAACAAAAACTTATATTAAAGGGTAAGGTACCATGAACAGCTAAAAATATCTTTAGAAAGGAAAATGAGTTTGGAGGTCTCACACTACCAGACTTTAAAGCATGTTATGAAGCTACAGATGTCAAAACAAACTGATGAAAGGGATTGAATTGAGTGTTCAGAAATAGACCCTCTCAGCTATGTATAATTGATCTTTGCTAAGGTGGTCACGCCAACCGACTTAGGACAGAGAAGCTTCTTCAATAAATGATGTTTGGAGAACTGGATATCCATATATGAAAGAATAAAACAGTATCCATATCTCACACCCTATACAAAAATTAGCTCCAAATGAATCAAAGACATAGACATTAGAAATAAGACCATAAAACTTTTAGAAGAAAACATGGGAAAATATCTTGTAAATCTTGTAATATGAGGCAGTTTCTTAGAACTTACACCCAAAGCACAAATATTGAAAGAAGAAATAGATGAGTGGGATCTCCTCAAAATTAAATACTCTTGTACATTAAAGAAGTTTGTCAAGAGAGTAAATAGCCAGCCTATGCAATGGGAGACAATATTTGGAAACCACATATTAGATAAGTATTTAGTATCAAGAACATATAAGTAGTTTCTTCAACTCAACAACAAAAAGGCAAACAATCCAATTAAATAATGGGCAAAACCCATGAAAAAAACCTTCTCAGAAAAGGAAACACAAATGGCTATAAGACACATGAAAAGATGCTCAAATTCACCGGCTAATAGGGAAATACAAATCAAAACTATAATGAGGTACCATCTGACACTCAATAGAATGGACATTATTAAAAAAAAAAACAGAAAATGTCAGGTGCTAGAGAGGATTTAGAGAAAGGGGCACACTTATCCACTGTTGGTTGGAATGTAAAATGGTGCAATCACTCTGTAAGGCATTTTGGCATTTGTTCATGATGCTAAGTATAGTATTGCCGTATGATCCAGCAATCCCATTACTAGGTATATATTCAGAGTAACTGAAAGGTAAGGGCACAAAAGGACATTTGCACACCAATGATAAAGCATCATTATATACTATTGCCAAGAGATGGAAAGAGGTCAAATGTCCACAATGGGTGAGTGGCTAAACAAGCTGTGGTATATATATACAATGGAATATTACATAGCTGTAAGACAAAATAAAGTTATGCAGCATGTATAACATAGACGAAACTTGAGGACACTATGGTGAGTGAAATTAGCCAGAAAAAAAGGACTAATTCCGTATGGTCTCACTAATATGAAGTAACGTTAATGTGTGAACTTTGAACGTTGAAGTTAGGAACACAGGGTATCAGGAGATAGAAATAGGGTAGAGATAGGGCATTGGGGGCTGAAGCAATACAAATTGTGCAACAGGACTGATTGTAAAAATTCATAAATGGATAGTACAATACTACCTGACTGTAGTGCAGTAGTATAAGTACACTGAATGGACCTGAGTGTGAGTATGATTGAAGGAAAATGGCTGAGGGCACATATGAAACCAGAAGGAAAGATAGTAGAAAAAGACTGAGGTGCTATAACTTAGGAATTCCTAAGTGGAAATGATGATGATTAAATGTACAAAAAACAAAACAAAACATGTTTCTCCATGAGGGAGAACAAATGAATGTCAACATTGCAAGGTGTTGAAATAGGATGGTATGCAAAAAGTACAATGAATGAAAACTAGGGTCTATATTTAACAGTAACATTGCAATATCCTTCCACTGAATGTAACAAAATCATTATGGCAAAACTAAATATCAACAAGGAGGGTGCATGGGGGACAGGTATGGATTCTGTGTGGAAGAAAAGGAAATGTCATCATATAGATTATATAGCTGATGGTGGCAAAGGCATGTCTATTTACTTAGGTTGGGTTGTATGATCTGTGGATAAAACTGCTTAAAAATGAACAGAGAGGGTGGTGCAATGTTCCCTCAGTGGGTGAATTCTCGCCTGCCATACCAGAGATTGAGGTTCGATTCCCAGTGCCTGCCCATGTAAAAAAAAAAAAATGAACAGAGATAAAAATGAAAGGGAATATGTAGAGAAAGAGATGTACCTATTTACTGACAGTAGGGTATCTCAGAGTTGCAGCCCCCTGGAGGCAATGTGGTGGTTCCACAGGAAGCTGCGGTGGAAATGTCGTATAAGCCTACAACCCCATTGCTCAATATGTATCTGGAGGAACTGAGTGTGGGGACACAAAAAGACATTTGCACAATGGTCTACATTGCAGCAGTGTTCATGATTCACAATGGATAAGGTCGGCCTAAGGGTTCAACAACTGGAGAATGGAAGGGGTAACTGTGGGGTTTACATACAATGGACTACTGAGCAGCCTCAAGAAGAAATGAAGTTGTAAGTCATGCAACTAGGTGAATGAAACTTAAGAAATGTATGCTGAATGAAATGTCAGAAACAAAAGACAAATATTACCATGCCTCACTCATGGACTAAATATAATATAAAAATTTAGTGAACTGAAGTCAAGAGCAAGGGTTATCAGATTGGGGCCTATTGTAATTGGAACTAGACTGTAAGCTCTTATAGTAGTCACATATATTCAGGAGTTGTAACTGTTATATCTAAGTTATGAGATAGTGAGCTGTTTGTATATAACTGGGTCATTCCTCAAGACTTTAGGTACTTCTGTGACAACTAAGCTTCACAGTTAGAGCTACAAAGCTATGAAAGTCACATATACAGGAACTGTTGAAAAAGGTATCAAACTTCAAGTAGAGATATGAAAAGAGCTGATCTGGATAGGACTTGTGTAGAACAGAATACAGAGTAAGGGATGATATCATCCATATTTTCAAACTTCAACTTCTGTGTGAGATAAACGGAGAGATCTTTATTTGGTGCAAAATTTATATTTTGGGCAAGACATTACTTAATTTAACTTGCAAGATCAGATTAGTTGAACACTGTATATACATGGAAGCTTGAAAAGGGCATAAGATCTTTTTGGTTTGTCCAGATTAGTGTTATACCCTGATATATCTCAGAGAAATTTGGAAAGTGAATAAAGAATTATTGCAGTGTCCCTTTGGGGGACTGGGGAGAAAGTAGAACCTATTCTACTTCCCCATTTGGAGAATTCCTGATATTCTCACAAGCAGTGGGGCAACCAAATCAACAGATTGGGTTCTTGATCTTGGAGTTTTCCCCTATGAAATTTATTCCTGCAAAGGTTAGGCTAAGCCTACCTATAATTATGCCTAAGAGTTACTCCCAGAGAACCTCTTTTGTTGCTCAGATGTGGCTCTGTCTCTAAGCCAACTCAGCAGGTAAAATCACTTCCCCCCCCCACCTCCATGTGAGACATGACTCCCAGGGGTGTAAATCCCCCCTGAAAAGATAGAGCAGAACTCCCAGGATGAGATGTGACCTGGCATCATGGAATTAAGAAAGCCTTCTTGATCAAAAGGGGAAGAGAGAAATGAATCAAAATAAAGTTTCAGTGGCTGAGAGATTTCAGTTGAGCTGTTATCCTTGAAATTGTTCTAATGCAATATATAGATACCCTGTTTTAGTTTATGGTGTATTGGAGTGGCTACAGGGAAGAACTGAAGCTGTGGATCCATGTTCCAGTAGCCTTAATTCTTCAAGTCAATTGTATAATCATATAGCTTTTACAATGTATTTGCGAAAATCTTGTGTCTGTTCCTCCTTTTATTCAAGGTATGGATAGATGTGTAAAAATATGAATTAAAAATAAATAAATAGTAGAGGGGATTTGGGTAAAATAAATTGTGTAGATTGAAATACTAGTGGTCGATGAGAGGGAGGGGTAAGGGACAATGTATGAGTTTTATCATTTTTCATTTTGTTTCTTTTACTGGAATGATATAAATGTTCTAAAAATAATCATAGTGATGAATACAAAATTATGTGATGATATTGTGAACTATTGATTGTATACCATGTATGTGTCTTAATAATTGTTAATAAAAATAATTTTCAAAGGAGAGTGAACTATTTTGGAAAAGGCACAGTACCAACAGAGCCCATACAGCCAGAGATCATTGGAGATACAGAAAAAAATGCCATCAGGGCAGCAATTGAATAAGACTAGAAGAAAGCTAGCAGACATGATCATGTATCTTTCCAGCTGAGAGAGATACCCCAAAGGGCATGAGTCTTCTTGAGCCAAGGTATCTTTCCCTGGATACCTTATTTTGGGTATTTTTATAGCCTTGCCTTAATTTGTACATTTTTATGGCCTTAGAACTGTAAACTTACAACTTACATTCTCTTTTTAAAAGCCATTCTGTTTCTGGGATATTGTATTCAGGCAGCTTTAGTAAACAGAAACTCACACACTATACAAAAATTAGCTCAAAATTGAACAAATACCTAAATATAAGAACCAGTATCATAAAAATCCCAGAAGAAGATGCAGAGAAATACCTTCAAGTTATAGTGATAAGCTGAAGTTTCTTAAATTTTATACTGAAAGCCCAAGCAACAAAAAAAAGAAAGAGATAAACGCAAACTTCTCTTAATTGAATACCTTAGTACTTCAAAAGATTTTGTCAAGGGCAGGCCATGGTAGTTCAGCAGGCACAGTTCTTGCCTACCATGTTGGAGACATGGGTTTAATTCCTTGAGCCTGTGCATGCAAAAAAAAAAAAAAAACTTTTTCAAAAGGGTGAAAAAGTAACCGAGTCAATGGGAGAAAATATTTGGAAACCACATATCTGACAGAAGGTTGATACCCAGAACATATAAAAAATTCTACAATAAAAAGACAACCCAAATTTAAAATGGGCAAAAAGACACAAATAAACATTTTTCCAAAGAGATATTACATATAGCTAAAAAACACATGCAAAGATACTAA
Source organism: Myrmecophaga tridactyla (assembly GCA_004026745.1). Lineage (NCBI taxonomy): Eukaryota > Metazoa > Chordata > Mammalia > Pilosa > Myrmecophagidae > Myrmecophaga > Myrmecophaga tridactyla. Next base: position 157,376 of record PVIY010000756.1, on the reverse strand, counting down.
GCTTCACGAGCTACTATGGAAATGCAAATCGAAACCACAATGGCATAACATCCCATACCAACTAGAATGGTGGCTGTTAAACAAACAGTATACTAATATTTTGGCGAGGATGTGGAGAAATTGGAACACTTACTCACTGATGGTGGAAATGTCAAGTGGTACAGCCTCTGTGGAGGAGGTTTCAGTGGTTCCTCAGGAAGCTAAATATGGAGTTACCATATGACCTGGCAATCAAGTCAGACACAAAGGAACTAATATTGTATGATCTCACTATATGAACTAATTATTATATTTAAGCTCATGGACACAAAATATAGAATATACATTACCAGGATATAGAATGAGGTTACATAATGGGAGTTGTTGCTTAATATGTGCAGAATGTTTCACTTGGTTGAATTTAAACATTTGGAAATGGAGAGAGGTGATGGTAGCATGTTATTGTGAGAATAATTAACAGTGATGAATGGTGTGTAAATGTTTTGAAAAGGGGGAGTTTAGAGTTATGTATATCATCATATGAAAGTTGGAGGTTAAAAGTTGGGAATGTATAACACAGTGAGTCTTGAGATGGATGAAGTCCCTTATTAATGTACAAATATTTAAAAGTTGCAACATATAGAGAAATGACTAAATATTTAAAAGTTATTTGATGAATTAGAACAAATGTACAACGTTATTACAAGGAGTTAAAAATGGAAGGATAAATGGTGTATTAGCGTTCTCCAAAGAAACAGAATCAACAGGGAACATTCACAAATATAAAATTAATAAAAACTATCTCACATGACCACGGGAACACAGGGTCCAAAATCTGCAAGGCAGGTGGTGAAGCTGACGATTCCAGTGGAGGGTCTGTACGAGCTCCACAGGAGAGGCTCACTAGCCAAAGCAGTAAGAGCCTGTCTCTTCTGAATTCTCCTTAAGAGGCTTCCAGTGATTAAATTGAGCATCACTCATGCAGAAGACACTCCCCTTGGCTGATTACAAATGGAATCAGCTGTAGATGCAGTTGACATGATCATGATCTAATTCTATGAAATGTCCTCATTGCAACAGACAGGCCAGCACTTTCTGAACCAGACAAACAGGTACCACCACTTGGCCAAGTTGACACATGAACCTGACCATGAAAAATGGGAAAAATGTACCTATTCCAAACCACATATTTTTCTCAGGTGCGCATGGAATATTCTCAATTATAGATCATATGCTGGGTTGCAAAACCTGTCTCAATAAATTTTAAAACATTGAAATCATATAAAAGACTTTCTTGGATCATAATGTAATGAAACTGGAAATCTATAACAGGCGGGGGGGGGCAGAAAATTCACAAACATATAGAGGCTAAACAATATTCTCTTAAAAATCCAGTGGGGCAAGGAAGAAATTACAAGAGAAATCAATAAATATCTCAAGACAAATTAAAATGAAAACACAATATATCAAAATTCAGGGGATGCAGCAAAGACAGTGCTATGAGAGAAATTTATTGCCTTAAATGCACATATTAAAAAGTACAAAAGAGCAAAAATTAAGGAATTTACTGTTCACTTGGAAAAATTAGAGATAGAACACAAATTAATCCAAAAGAAAGCAAAAGGAATGTAAAACAAAGATTATACCAGAAATAAATGAAACTAGGACCATGAGAAAAATTGAGAAAAACAAAATCAGAAGTTGGATGTTTGAGAAAATCAATAAAATCTATGGACATTTGGCTAGTTTGACCAAAAAAAAAGAGAAGATACAAATAAATAAAATCAGAAATGGAGAAGGAGACATAATGACTGACCCACAGCAATAGATGAGGTAATGAGAGGATATTGTGAGCAACTATATACTAATAAACTACACAACAATAATAAAATGGACAAATTCCAAGAAGGGCATGAACAACCAACATTGACTTGAGAAGAAATAGATGACCTCAACAAACCAGTCACAAGTAAAATGATCGAATCAGCATTCAAGAAAGAATTAGTATCAATCCTGCTCAAACTTTCCAAAAAAATTGAAGAGGAGGAAAGCTACCTAACTCATTCTATGATGCCAACATCACCCTATTACCAAAGACAGACAAAGATACTAAAAGAAAATAAAATTACAGATCAATGTCTCTAATGAATATAGATGCAATACTGACAAATTGAATCCAGCAGCATATTAAAAGAATTATGCACCATGACCAAGTCAGACATGTTCCAGGTATGCAAGGCTGGTTTAACAAAAGAATAAATTAATGCATGTACCATATTGACAAATCAAAGCAGAAATACCACATGATCATTTCAATTGATGAGAAATGCATTTGACAAAATTCAACATCCATTCCTGATGAGAACACTTCAAAGAATAGTAATAGAGCGGAACTTCCTCAACATGATAAAAGGGATATATGAAAAACCCACAGCTCACCACATTCTCAATCAGAAAATAATGAAAGCTTTCCCTCTAAGATCAGGAATAAAGCAAGGATGCCCACTGTCACCATTGTTATGCATCATTCTGCTGGAAATTCTGGGTAGAGCAATTAGACAAAAAAAAAAAAAAAGAAACAAAAGGGCATCCAAATTGGAAAGGAAGAAGTAAAATGCTCACTGTTTGTAGATGATATGGCACTATATGTTGAAAATCCCTAAAAATGTACAACAAATTATTTGAGCTAATAAAGAGTACAGGAAAGTGGCAGGATACAAAATCAGAATCCAAAAATCTGTGTGTTTCTATGCACTAGTGATAACCAATCTGAGGAGGAAATTAATTTAAAAATTCAATTTATAATAACAACCCAAAGAATAAAATAGTTATGAATACATTAACTAAGGATACAAAAGACCTGTAACAGAAAACTACAAGAAATTGTTAAAAGAATTCATGGAAGACCTAAATAAATGGAAGTGCATATCTTGTTCAAGGATTGGAAGAATATATATAGTTAAGATGTCAGTTCTACCCAAACTGATTTTCAGATTCAATGCTTTGCAAAGATAGAAAAACTGGTAACCAGTAACCAAATTAATTGGGAAAGGTAGAATGCCCCAAATAGCTAAAAATATCTTGAGAAAGAAAAATAAAATGGGAGGTCTCACACTACCTATCTTTAAAGCATATTATGAAGCTGCAGTGGTAAAACCAGCATGGCACTGGCATAAAGATAGACACACTGGCCAATGGAATCAAGTACAGTGTTCAGAAACAGGCTTTCTCATCTATAGACAATTGGTCTTTCATGAGGTCTTCAAGCCAACACACCAGAGACTGAGCTTCCTCTTCTATAAATGCTACATAGAGAACTGGTATCCATACATAAAGAATGAAAAAGGATACTTATCTCACACCCTATATGAAAAGTAACTCAAAATGGATCAAAGATCTAAACATTGGAGCTAATGACATAAAACTTTTAGAAAAAATGTAGGGAAATATCTTATAAATCTTTTTAATAGGAGTTGGTTTCCCAGACCTTACACCCAAAGCATAAGCATTGCAAAAAGAAATAGATAAATGAGAACCCTTAAACACTTCTGTGCATCAAAGAACTTTGTAAGAAAAGTAAAAAGGTAGACTATGCAATGGAAGACAATATTTGCAACCCCCATCTCAGATAAGGGTTTGGTATCCAGAATTTATGAAGAAATTATTCAACTCAAAAACAAAAAGTCAAACAACCCAATTTTAAAAACGTGCAAAAGTCATGAACAGAAACTTCTCATGAGAAGAAATACAAATGGCTAACAGGAACATGAAAAGATGCTCAACGTCACTGGCTATAATGTAAGTGCAAATCAAAACCACAATGTGATATTATCTGACACCCACTTGAATGGGCACTACCAAACTAACAGGAAACAAGTGCTGGAGAAGATGTGGAAAAGGAGGCACACTTATGCACTGTTGATGGGAATGTAAAATGCTACAACTACTCTGGAATGCAGTGTGGCAGTTCCTCAGGAATCTAAGTATATAACTGTCATAAGATCCAGCAATGTTGTTAATAAATATATATTCAGAGGAAATGAAGGCAAAGACACAATTGGACATTTTCACACTGATGTTTATAGCAGCAATATTTATGATTGCCAAGAGATGGAAACAGTCCAAACTTGCATCAATGGACTAGTGGCTAAACAAACTGTGGTATATACATATGATGGAATATTACACAGCTCTAAAGCATAATAAAGTCATGAAGCATGTAACAAGGTGGGTGAACATTGAGGATATTATACTGAGTGAAATTAGGCAGAAACAATAGGATGAATAATTTATGGTCCTGCTAATATGAATTAACATTAATGAATGTACTTTGAGAGTTGAAGTTAAGAACACAGCCTATCAGGAGATAGAAATATGGCAGAGAATGGGCATTTGGTGCTGAAATAATACAGATTGTGTGAAAGGATTGATGGTAAAAATTAAGAAATGGATAGCTCAATAATACTAGATTGTAGCAAAATAATATAAGTACACTGAATGAAGCTGAATGTGAGTATAATTGAAGAAGAAAGGCTGGGGACATGTATGAAACCAGAAGAAAAGATAGAGGATGAAGACTGAGATGGTATAATTTAGAAATACCTAGAGTGGACAATGATGATGACTAAATGCACAAATAAACAAACATTTTTTTCATGAGGGAGAACAAATGAATGTCAACATTGCACAGTGTTGAAAATTGATAATGTTCTAGTTTGCTAGCTGCCAGAATGCAATATCCCAGAAACAGAATGGCTTTTAAAAGGAGAATTTATTCAGTTGTAAATTTACAGTTCTGAGGCTGTGAAAATATCCCAATTAAAGCAAGCCTATAAAAATGTTACCAACAAGAAATTACTTCACTCAAGAAAGACCAATAAAGTTCAGGGTTTCTCTATTAACTGGAAAGGGATATGGCAAACATGACAACATCTGCTAGCTTTCTCTCCAGGCTTCTTGTTTCATGAAGCTCCCCCAGGGAGATTTTCCTTCTTCATCTCCAAAGGTCTCTGAATGTGTGGGCTCTCATTGTTCTCAAGGCCTTCTTGTGGCTCTCTCCAAGATGGTTCCTCTTCTACAGGATTCCAGTAAGCTAATAAAAACTCACCTGGAATGAGTGAAGTTACATTTCTCTCTAGTCAAAGGTTAATACCCACAATTGGGTGTGTCACAACTCCATGCAGACAATCTAATCAAATTCCCAACATACAGGGCTGAATAGATATTAAAAGAAATTGCTGTTGCTACAAGATGGATCAAGATTAAAACATGGATTTTCTGGGGTATACCCTAGATTTTATTTGCCATTTCTATTTTTTTCTCTTTTTACCTTTACTAATAGTCTTCATTTCTGCACTTTTTATTAGACCTCTCTCTCCTTTCTTTAATTCTCTTCACATAGTTCTCCCTTTAGTATTTCTTGCAGAGCTAGTCTCTTAGTCAAAAATTTTCTCAGTGTTTGTTTGTCTGAAAATATTTTAATCCCCCCTCCAATTCTGGAAGGACAGTTTCACTTGGTATAGAATTCTTGGATGGCAATTTTTCTCTTCTAGAATCTTAAAATATCATATCACTGTCCTCTTGCCTACATGGTTTCTGATGAGAAATCCACACATATTCTTATTTGACTTCCCTTGTATGTGATAGATTGCTTTACTCTTGCTGCTTTCAGAATTCTCTCTTTGTCTTTGACATTTGGCAATCTGATTAATAATTGTCTTGGATTATGTCTATTTGGATCTGTTTGGGGTATGCTGCACTTCTTGGATCTGTAATTTTGTGTCTTTCATATGAGATGAGAAATTTTCAGTGATTGTTTCCTCCATTATTCTATCTCATCATTTTCCCTTCTCTTCTCCTTCTGGGGCACGCGCACCATGTATATTCATGTGCTTGATGTTTTCTTTCACTTCCCTAAAACCCTGCTCATATTTTCCATTATTTTCCCTATATTTTCTTCTGTATGTTGGATTTCAGATGTCCAGTCCTCTAGTTCACTGTTCCTTTCTTCTGCTTCTTAATATCTATTGTAGGATTCCATTGTTTTTTTTCACCTCTTCTATTGTATCTTTCATTCCCATAAGTTTGGTGATTTGCTTTTTCAGACTTTTGAGTTCTTCCTTTTGTTTGTCCAATTTCTTCTTTATATTTTCCCTCAACTCACTGATTTTATTTTTTATGAGATTTTCTGTGTCTGTGAGAACATCTTGTATTAGTTTTTGCAACTCCTATATCTAATTTGAAGTGTTGGTTCTTTCCTTTGACTGGACCATATCCTCAATGTTCCTAGTATGACTATTTTTTGCTGGTGCCTAAGCATTTGATTTCCTTAATTAATTTATTCTGGAGGTTATTTTCACTCTTTTACCTTGGGTTTTCTTGAGGTATGGTTTTGTTTATCTGTTCTTTAATATTCAGTTAAACTTATTCTAGACCTCTAGCATATGTTATTTTTAACTGATCAGAATTTTTCTATTCTTCTTTATCTGTTTCTTGCCCTGCCTATATAGATCCTTTTGAGAATGATTTCCTTATTATTTAGACACCATTCAGGTTTTCCCAGACCAGACAATCCCAAGTCTCAGAAGGAAAGTATAGCAAGTACCAGTTTTCCCTAAGGGTGAGACCCAGCAGGTTGTCGGACATTCCTATAAGGTGTCTAGATTCTCTCATTTTTTTGTCTTACCCAGCATGTGGCACTTGTCTGTCTGAAGCTTTCTGCCAGCTAAAGGCGATGTGGTGCCTATAATTTTGGCAGATTCTGCCATGTATTTCCAGTTCTGTCTAATTAGCTGTTGTGGTACGTTCAGGTGTCAGCTTGGCCAGGTGAAGATGCCTAGCTCTGTTGCTGTGGACATAAGCCAATGGTACGTGAACCTTATCTATTTCTTGTTACATTTGCAGTTGGCTAGGAGGCATGCCTGCTGCAATAAATGATGTTTGATTTAATTGACTGATGTTTAAATGAAAGAGTGCAATGTAGCACAGCCCAAGCAGCTCAGCCTACCTCATCTCATTACTTGCAGCTCAGCCCAGGCCTTTGGAGGTGCAAAAAGGAATCACCCTGGGGAAAGTTGTTGGAACCCAGAGGCCTGGAGAGAAGGCCAGCAGAGATAACCCTGTGCCTTCCCACGTAACAAAGAACCTCAGTTGAAAGTTAGCTGCCTTTCCTCTGAAGAAGTAATGAAATAAATCCTCTTTTATTAAAAGCCAATCTGTGTCTGGTGTGTTGCATTCCAGCAGCTAGCAAACTAGAACAGCTGTTAAGTAAAAAAAAGCCAAAGCAATAAAAAATCCTTTTCGGAGCTATATCCCCTGTTCCTGTGGTTTTCAATCAAGATCTTAAATTGTTATGTGGCTTTATGTTTCTCCAGGTTCTATGTGTCCCCTTTTCTTGGGGTCCAGCCATTTTTCAGTATTTGTGCTGACCAAATCAATCAACCTCCGTTTTCCCCATCAGCACCACCTCCTCTCTGCTCACATTAAATTGCATAGTTCCTTTTGTACATATTTCAGTTTTATCAGTGCTGCGGGCCTGTTTTCAGTAGTCAGAAATTGTTAAGTAATTCTGCAAGTGTAGCTTGATTGAGCTAAGCTCTTGCTGCTAGTAAAGTCTGTTTCTTTTCCCCTCAGTGAACAAGCCTGCCATGCCAGGGGGGTGTTGTGCTGATCTCCATGGCTTGAGGGACTTACAGTTCTGCATGAGATCTTAGCTATTTCAGTAGTCCAGATTGGTGTATGCTGTGTGTCGAATCACTGATTTTCCTTCAGAAGTTTTTCCATGCCAATCCTGGCTATTTATTAGGTGCTCTGGAGGACAAACTAAATTTCACACCCCACTATACTGCCATCTTGCATCACCAGCTCTATATTTATTCATATATTTTCCTTTCTCTTGCTCTACATTCTTCTTTTCATTAGACCAGTTGTAGTGTTACAGAAAATCATGTAGGAAGTACAGATTTATGACATTCCTGCTCACACAGTTTTCCCTGTTATTAAGATGTTACATTCATGTTATGCCTTTGTTACACTAGGTAACAATAATATTGTAATTATATTATTAACTATAGCCTACAATTTGAGTTCACTCTGCTGTACAGTTCTATATTTTCCTACACTCTATAGGAAATTTTCTATACACTCTAAAGTTTTCATTTGAAATATAGCTGTTAATTTCATTCTCCAAATTGTGCCCCCAACCCCATCTTCATTGTCCAAACTTTTCTATTTCCCCAAACATAAACTCCATATCGATTAAACATTAATTCATCATTCCCAACACCCATACAGCCCCTGGTAACTTGCATTCTGTTATCTGAGTTTATGGATTAATGTGCACCTTATGCTTATTTCATAAATGAGATCATACAGTCTTTGTCCTTATGTATTTACCTTATTTCATTCAAGATGATGTCTTTAAGGCTCCTCTATTTTGTAATGTGATAAGCATCAGAACATTATTCTTTTTTACATCTGACTTATATTCCATTCTATTGTGTGTGTGTGTATCACATTTTATTCATCCATTCGTCTGTTGATTGACATTTAGATCGCTGCCACCTTCTAGCAATTTTGAATAATGCCACCATGAACTTTGATGTGCAAGTAAAATTTTCAGTCCCTGATTTCACATATTTTATATAATAATAATTTTGTTCCATTTTCATTTCCTTTCCATGAGGAAAATTCTATTAAGCATTCATTTAGAGCAGGTCTGATGACAACTAATTTTGTTAACTTTCCTTCATCTAAGAAAGAAGGACAATTTCACTAGACATATAATCTTATGTTGATAGATCCTTCCCTTCAATTCTGAAAATTTTGTGGCACTTCCACTGATTTCCTTGGTTTCTGATGCATAATTACAGTTATTAATGTCATTTAACTCTGGAGTAACTTTCTAAGATATTTTGTTTTGGTTCTCAGAAATTTGATTATAGTAAATCTTGGTGTGCATTTCTTTGGAATTTGTACTTTTTAGGATTTTTTTAACTTCTTGAATTCTAAGCTCATGTCTTTAATGAAATTTGGCAGGTTTTTGAACATTACTCCTTCAAATAATTTTCAGTATCACTTTTTTTCTTTGCTTCTGAAATTTGTATAAAATGTGCTATATCTTTTCTTATTGTTCCATTGGCCCCAGAGGCTCAATTCATGTTTATATATTTCCCCTGTTTTTTTTAGATTAGATAACATCCATTGATTTATCTTCAAATTAATTTATTTTCTCTGTCTTCTTTATTCTCTGATTTGCATCTAAAGTTATTTCAATTATTTTAATTTTTACTCAAAAATTTCCATTTATTTTCTGGTGTTATTTGATAACATTTTCTTTTAAAAATAATTTTAACTGGTCGTAATTGCTGTGATAATTTCTAAAACTGAAATTATATATTCCTTTTCCCATGTGGACCCACCTAACATCAATAACAGAAAGAAATATGAAAATATCCAATAATAGCTAATTAAACAATGCCTTTTTAAGTAATACATTTGTCAAAGAGGACCTTCCCAGGAAAAATATGAAAATAGTTTAATTGCAACATATCACAATCTGTGACATACAATAAATTTAGTACTTAAAGTAGAGTTTATACTACTAAGCTACCAAAGAATAGACAAAGGTCTCAATGGGGCAATCTAAGCTTACAACTCAAGATCCTAGGAAAAGAACAAACAATCCAAAGCAATCCAAAGAAGTAATAATATAGATAGCAGAAATGAATGAAATTGAAAACTGAAAAATAATAGAGAAAAATAAATCAAACTAAAAGCTTTTCTATTTAAAGAAGAATAAAAATGATAAATATCTAACAAGAACAATGAAGAACAGGTAGGAGAGACACTGATAATATCAGTAATGAAAAGGAGGATTTCACCATAGATATCACTCATTAAAATCATTGTAAAAGCATTATATTACTAACTGTATATATTTTTGACAAGTAAGATAAATTGGACAAATTTCATGATGATCACAATAATATAACTCACCAAAAATTAAATGATCTATATATTTCCTATACATATTAAATATATTGAAAACACAATTGAAAAACTGCATAAAAGGAAATTTCCATATTCAGATGATTTATATGGTAAATTATACCAATATATAAACAGAAACAACATCAATTCTACAAATATGTTCCTGAAAATCCTAGGGGAGCGGTTACTTCTCAACTTACTTATGAGGCCTAAGTAATAGATTATAAAATGAGACACAGGAAATTAATGACTAATCCACTCATAAATATAAACAGAAATCTTCTAAAAATATTAAGGTATTATATATGGTAATTAAAAAAAATGGATTTGCATTACAACCAACTTTGGTTTATTCCAGGGATTCATGGATAATTCCATGTGATAACAAACTTGCATAATCAAATATATTAACAGTAGAAAAGAGGACAACCACAAGATCACATCAATAGATGCAGAAAAAGCATTTAACAAATTCCAACACACATGTTTGATTAATTATCTCAATAAATTAAATATAGTAGTGATAGTCCTCAATGTAATAATAGATATCTACAAAACATAAACAGCTATCATAATTAATGGTGTTGTAGTAGACGGGCATTTTTTTGTTCTTAAGATCAATGGGATCTTAGAACAGTGGAAAGGATGTTCATTCCGTCCATTCCTATTTAACAGAATTTTGGCAATTTTAGTCAATGCAAAAAGCAAGCTTTTTTAACAGCAGATAGAAAAGAAAAAGAAGAAAAATATGCCACTATTTGCATATCATATGATTATTTGGGTAAAAATCCTCAAAGAATATCCATTAAAAGGTCCTAGAATTAATATATGAGTTTAATAAGTTTATAGGACACAAAGTCAAAACTCAAAAATCAGCTGAGTTTCTATTGCTCATAATGACTAATTGCAAATAGAATTCAAAAACCTAACATCACCTACAATCACTCTGAAAATGTATTACTTAGGTGTGATTATAGCAAAATATATACAGTATCTCTATGTTGATAACTACTGAATGCGAGTGAATGAACTCAAAGATCTAAATAAATGAGAGACATACAATATTTGTTGACTGGAAGACTCAATACAGTAAAGATGACAATTATTTATAAATTTATCTACATGTTTAAAACACTTAATAAGTTCCTACCAAGATTTTCTGTAGATAGGAATTAGCTGATTCTAAAATTTATATGAAAATTTACATTTTTGGTAAAGAAGAATAGGTTGTGGAAACACATTACCTGATTTTAAGACTTACTGTATAGCTCTGGTGATCAAGAAAGTGTGAGATTTATGGAGAAATAAACACATAGATCAAAGGAGTGAAGAAATAAAACAAAAATAGAACCAAATTAGTTTGGACAACTGATTTTTTATAAAGGTACAAAATCAATACAATCAATAAAGGCTAGACCTTATAACAAATGTTGCTGGGATAATTGGATATTCATAGGCAAAAACATGAAGTTCCACTAAAACAATACACAGCACAAACACATTAATTCTAAAGGAATCATAAATCTGAATGTAAAACCTGAATCTATGAAGTTTTTAGATAGAAATATAAGAGATAAATTTTTACAATTCAGAAGAAGAGTTCTTAGACATGACACTAAATGCATAATCTGTAAATGAAAAATATATGACAATAAATAGGACAACATTAAAATTTAAAAATTTACTCTACAAAAGACCACATTAAGATGATAAATAGAAAAACAAGAGGCTGGGGAGAAATATTTGAAAATATACATCTGACTTAGGTCTTGTATGCAAGAATACATAAAAGATTTTAACTCAACAGTAAGAAATAAAAAAAAATCCAGTTAGATCATGGGTAAAAGATTTGAAGAGATAGTTTGCTAAAGTGGCTATACATATGTCAAATAAGTACATGAAAAGATGTTCAATATCATTAGCCATCAGAGAAATGTATATGAAGCCATCATGAGCTACTACTACATACTTATTAGAATGGCTTAAGTAAGAAATACCAATAATATCAAGCTCTAGAAAGTTGCAGAACAACTGCACTTCTCATATATTACTGATAGAAATGCAAAATGGTATGTTTTGGCAAACTACCTAGGAGTTTCTTATAAATTTTATCTTCCATATATCATAAGACCCAGCAATATTACTCCTGGATATGTAACTTAGAGAAATGCACACATGTGTTCACACAAAAATGGTATGTTAATATTTCATGAGATTTATTTATAATAATCAAATACTGGAAACAACACGAGTATCCTTCAGATGGTGAACTGATAAGTAAAGTGAGGTGCATCTTTACTTTATATATATATTGAAACATATTGCAACTTTCTTGGAATTCAAAGACATTGTTCTGAATGAAAAAGCCTATCTCAAAGGATGGCACAATATATAATTCAATTTATGAAGTCACAAAATTATAGTGATAGAGGACAGAAATAAGTGGTTGTCAGGGGTTAGATTTGGTGGAAGGGTGTTATTATTTAGGGTTAATATTAGGGATATAATATGTAGTGATGGAGCATTTTGTGATGGTTACTGAAATCAACTTGCAATAAAATTTCTTAGACACAGACACCAAGATAAATCAACTGCATCCTGAATGAACTCTGCACTGCACAATGGCTATATTTTCAGTGGGGAAATGTGGATGAAGATCACAAGGGAAATATCTGCATTATTTTTGCAATTTGTTTTAAAGTTGAGAAAATCCCTTTACAAAAATGCTAAAAGTCATTAAATACTTAGGTATAAATCTAACAAAATATGAATAGGAATTCTGGACAAAAATTTACAAAATTTTAATGAGAGAAATCAAAGAGGAAATAAATGGAGAGATACACATTGTTTATGGACTAGATGAATCAATATTAAAATTTCACCTATTTCCAAGTTATTTCATAAAGTCTACAGCATATAAAATAAAATCCAGCAAAGCTTTTTTTTACATAAATCAAAATAATGATTATAATTTTAAAGGAAGTTAAATCAAGGTAAAATAGCCCAAACAATTATCAAACAGAAGCTCAAAATTGGCAGATGCACATAAACTCATTTCAAGGTGAAAATAATGTTGCAGTAATCAAAACAGTATGTTATTGGTAAGAGTATGCACATAGATCAGTAGAACAAAAGAGACAGTCAAGAAATAGACTTACACATATATGTTAAATTGATTTTTGACAAAGATGCCAAGGAAATTTACTAGACAAGAGAGAGTCATTTCAAGAAATAGTGTTGGAATAATTATATATTCAGAAGAAATAAATATTTGAAATAGATCAGTGATAAAATATAAACTCTGATCTATGAACATGCTAGAAGAAATCATAAGAGAAAAACTTTGTTGCTTTGTGTTATCAAAGATTTCTTACATAAGGCAAAATTAAAATTTAATGAAATATTTGTTTTCAAAATAAAATAGAAAAGCAAAGAAACTTTGACTTTGTCAAAATTAAGTACCTCCTACTTAAAAGACATTTTCCAAAAACAGAAAATATAAGCCAGACACTAGGAGAAAAGTAGTTGCAAAAATATTCTGATAAAGAATTACTATTAACATTATAAGTAAACATCACAACCCAATAGCATGAAAGAACATCGTCCAATAATACATGGGCAAATATTTGAACAGACACTTTAACAAAGGAAATAGAACCTGATGGCAAACAAACACTTAAAAATACTTTCAACACAAGTAGCCACTTGAAAAATGTAAATATGTACTGCAAAAAGATACTACTGCACATCAGTTAGAAAGGGAAAAACAAATTTTAGAAAGCCTTGACAATATAAAATTCAAGTGAAGATGAAAAACAAGTGAAAATATCTATATTAGAATGCTGAAGAGTACAGCTACTATGACCAAGAGTTGGTAGAGTCTATAAAGCTAAGCATACCCTTGCCATACAAGCCTGCATTGTGTCTCCTGGGTATTTACCCAAAAGCAATGAAAACATGCTTCCATGCAAAAATTGGTTAACAAATGTTTAAAGCAACTTTGTTACTAGACACCCTAAATTGGAAACAGTTAAGAAATTCATTAACTAGTAAAAGTTTGGGGCATCATTTACTTTCTTTTGGTAGGATATTTCCCAGGAATAAAATGGAACAAACTACTTACACATCCAACAACATGGATGCATTTTATATATACTATGATATATGATAGAAACCAGGATCAAATGGTTATAGATCATATGAACATATTTATATTTCATTCTGGAAAAGGCAAAACTCTAGGGAAAATATTTATCAAGTTGTTCATCTTCTTGATTTAATTGGCTTGTGCTTAAATGAGAGAGCTCAACGTAGCACAGCCCAAGTAGCTTAGCATAACTCATCTCAGCACTCACAGCTCGCCCCAGGCCTTTGAAGATGCAGAAGGGAATCACCCCAGGGAAAGTTGTTGGAACCCAGAGGCCTGGAGAGAAGGCCAGGAGAGATGGCCTTTCCACATAAGAAAGAACCTCAGTTGAAAGTTAGCTGTCTTTCCTCTAAAGAACTAACAAAATAAATCCCCTTTTATTAAAAGCCAATCCATCTCTGATGTGTTGCATTCTGGCAGCTAGCAAACTACAACACCTGGTTATGGAGGTAAGGGTCCACAGCCTTTATGTGCTGACGGCAGCCTGCAGGGCACAGGGAGGGGGAGGAAGTTCTCAGGAGGGGTACAGGAAAGGTGGGTTGGGCAGCACTTTGGGTGGAGGTGTGGGGCGGTTACGCACATAATGGTTTGGCATGACAGGAGTGCTTGGAGTGTGGGGAATGGTGGTAGGTAATGTGGTTCAGGTTTGTGGGGTATGGGGTGAGTCACAGTTTAAGGGAGTGTGCTGGTGAGGGTAGCATATTCAAAGAATATGGCTTTGGTTTACTTCCTAGCCCCTGTCTCCTGATCCATGCACTCCTGAGAACTCTTGGCTGCTGGTTAGGCTCAGGTTCTCTGATTCTCAGTTCCTCTGTCTTTGCAACCAGATCAGCCCTATATGGTGCAGAAGACTCTCCGAGGTCAGTAATACTCTGGAATCACTGTCTCAGTCACCCTCCCATCCCTTCTCTAGCTTTTCCTTGGCGCAGAGCTGAATTCAAACTATCCTATTCCACCATCTTCCTGGAGCCTTATCTAAATCATTAATTTTTGGTAGTACCAGAATGCCTGACCTTTTCTGAAAAGGTCTTTGTCACTCCCTGGAGTACGCCTTAAGACTAATAAACTCAGCTTGCATTGATCCCTTCATTACTGTAAGGCCCCAACTAGATTGAGGTCTCTTTGTATCCCAGAGAAAATCTTATGCAAATAAACCTGTCTGTGTGGTTTGAAAGCACCCCTGAGCTAGCATATAAATAAATTGTGTTTGTTGTAATCATTGCTAACTAAATGGATATGAAAAATCACAGAAAGTTTTAAGAAAGTGAATTTTCTAGTCACTATTAACTACAAGTCCTGAATGGATATAGAAAAATGCAGAAGGTTTGAGAAAGTAAATTTTGTGGTCATTATTGACTATAATTCCTGAATGAATGTGGAAAATTGTAGAGAATTTAAGAAAGTAAGTTTTGTTTGTAGTCTCTACTGACTACAAGAAGTTATAGAGAGTTTATTAAAACAAATTCTGTCTGCTGTTAAAGTGCTCTTAATGAAAAGTTATAAAGTTATACTTAATCACTTGAGTATGTGTCTAAAAGGTAAACATTTTATATCATATCAGAATAATAGCCTTTTTAATGTCTATGATAACCTTATCAATGTTTAATGCAAAAGACAAATCTTTTTCCCTCAAAGAAAAACTGTTAACAAAGGAGTTTTTTCTCTCACCTTGCAAAAGTAAAGTGCACAAATAGTTTAACATATTACTTAAAAATGAGTTTAAGGACTATCACAATAATTAAAAGAGATTTTTTTATCCTTCTATTAAATAAACTTGCATGGGTGAAATGCTATTAATAAATTTAAAAATTGTTTCTATCCTAGTACTGATCTGAATAATGTTAAAAATTACAAATCATAGGAACAGCCAAATTTGCTTGTCAATTATACTACTTTATGTAAGGCTTCCCTAAAAGCACAGGTGGTCAGATATAAGTAAAAAATTAATTCTGAACAAAAATAACTTTAAAGATGAAGCAAGATAAGTATACATACTATTTTCTTCCTGTTAATTATCCTAGCCTTGGTAATTGTGTAAAGATAAAACATAACAAAACTACTGCTGTAGTTTGTAATTAATAAACCCAGTATAAAACAACTGTCACATGTTTTTGCTTATAAAAGTAAATTCATTTAAAATGCTTATAAACATTAAAGCATCAAGTGTAAACTCTTACAGCAATCACATTTACTTCTCGGCTTTAATTGTTATTTCTAAATTCTGGATGCTTTAAATATTTGTGTTACACCCAAAACTCAGAGTGAAAGTTCTCCAGTTCTGAAAGTCAGCATTACTCCATGCAGCAGCATGTAAATGATGATGACATACTCTCTTATCAACAAAAATTAGTGGTAATTCAATTTCCCTCTCCAGCACAAAATAATACATCTATTGAGGAAATAACTGCACCCAAAGCTGCAGCCCAATCAATTAAGCCCCTTCTGAGCATCATCCCTGCACTACTTAATTTAACACATGTGCTGTCTTATTCCCCAGTTAAGCATAACAAGCCTCCTAGCTAGAATTCACTCTTAGACCTGAAAGGAGTCATTTCCTTCCCTCTTTCTCAGTCTCTCTTGACTAATAGCTCTCCTAGGCCTTTTCACTTCTACCCTCCCCTTGTTATTATTCAGTTCTTACATTTTAACCTTCTCACCAAGTTTATTATTTCCAGACTAGAAGCCTTTCACAACAAACCAACTCTGATGCAAGGATTTTCAACAAAGCCAACTGTCTCTCTTGACTCCTCACTTCTCAAATTAAATTAGATAACCAGAAATTTCTGTGCCCTGTCAGGCAGGGCCTACATCTTTGACAAACCAGAACCAGCTACAGAAGTCAGACCCTCATCCCTCAGCACCTTTTAAGACTAAGGAGCAAAAACTTAGTAATGGGGAATTTGAGGCAGTCTAGAACAGAGAGAAGAGGGGATAAAAAAAAAACATACAGGAGCCCTTAAATAAAGATGATAAGGGCAGGCAATGGTGACTCAGTGGCAGAGTTCTCACCTGCCATGCTGGAGACCCAGGTTTGAGTCCTGGTGCCTGCCCATGTAAAAAAATAAATTAATTAAATAAATATGATAAGTCAAGGTCAGGTGGGCTGGTGTCTCATACAGATACTCTGCCTGGAGGCTGCCTACTTATGGGAAATACCTCGTTGCAGCTCACTCCATCTACAACCAAATGACCATCATCTGAATGAGTCAACTACAGAAAATGGTGGAGCCATATGAACCCCACCTGCTGAGTCATCTATAGAAAAGGGTGCAACCAACTGACCTATGCAAATGCACTATCTTCCACCAGGCAGTGCCTTAGAGAAGGGAGGGTAGGAGGAAGGACTTCAAACAAGGAAGTGGGAGGGAAATAATGAAGTAAAGCAATTAAATCAGATAGTCCCAATGTTAGGGGCCTGCCACCTCCCTCATCTCTGTCTTTTGAAAGAGTGCCCACTTGTCCTCTTACATATTGACGTAATAAATTTTCTATCTGCTTACTCTAAAAAAATGTGTGGTAAAGGATGCGTTATCTTCCAGTCTGTCAATGTTCCAATATTTCTGTAAAATGCAATAAAGTACTCCTAGAAAAAATGAAATGCATAAATGCCATTCAAAATATAATCTGTGATTTCTAATATTATAAGACTCAGAAGACAAAATTTAACCTGGTCAAATTGCAATAAAAATTCTAAATGATTACTCTCCACTCCTTTTATTCCTTCTAGTGACTTAAAAAGAGTTGCAGATGAATAGCACTAATTTTTAGCATCATAATATAAACATATTTTAAATTTTAAAGAAATTGGCTGAGTAAACTGAGATGTAGCTTTGCAACAGAACATCATAGAGTCACTTAAAATTAAGATGCATAATAATATTTATTGACCAAAAAGTAAGATTGTGATATATTGACTTTTAAAAGGTCTCACAATCACCTGCATGATCTAACCTCTTTTGTTAGTATATCTGTGTGTATAGTTCTGTTTATGTGTGTGAGTATATCTGTATATGTGTGTGAGAGAAAAGAAAAAACAAGAGAGAGATGAATTCATTCAAATAAAATATTAGCATAGCTATATATGAATAGTATGATTATAAAGCCTATATATTTTTATTATTTTCAATCTTTATGTGCTATATTTTCTTATGAAATTTATTAATTTTCTAATACAAAAAAAGTTATAAAAAGTTTGGTTCATACTCACATGCTATATATTTCCCCATTATTTCTCCTCATATATTTAAGCAATACATGGATTCCTGAAAAATTTTACATTTGTCTAATTTTTAAAAATTAAATACATTGAATTTTCATTTGCTGGCAATTAACAAAAAGATCTTTTACTGAAATTATGATTACTCTTCCACATGATACTGATCCTTTTAATTTGGTTTTGAATTTCTCCACCATATTCTCTCACTTCATTTTCTGTGTCTGTACTTAATTATATATAAACAAATGCCTATAGCTCACAATTTGATAAATTGGAACACAGTCTGCAATTCAGATATATTCGCAACTATCTTTGCTTTGTAGGTTTTTTTTTTTTAAACGTAGGGCTTTTTCAACCAGAATGAATGTAGAAATATTTATCTTCACTTATAACTAATAATACCTATCTATTATGTTATGTGTTGAAATTTGCTTTGCTATTTTTATACATTTGATTCACACATGTGAATAGATAAAAAAATTGAAAAGCATAAATATATACTTTGTAAATGGTCTGTGACAGTCTCACACTAGAGAAACTGAGCAATTCTATATTTTTAAAAGGTATCCAGAGTACTAAATTTGAAATGATAGCAGAGGGGAGTGACGGGAGGAATCATATAAACTTCTTTCCATCTCTATTATCAATGATTTAAGACTATATTGCAAAAAATAATTGGTGCAATTATAAAATATACTATCAGAAAGAAATTATTTTTCCTTGTCCATGATGCCAGAAGTTTTCCTCAATGTTTCTTATTATAAGGGGGAGGAGTAATTCAATTTTAGGAATTGTAAAAATTATTTTTGATCATCATTGTGTTTTAAAAACTGACATTGTGGTATAACATTTCACAAATCTTAAGTCCTGCATTTTCAACAAAGAAAATGAAAATAACTTCTAAATGATAATAAGATCAGGTACCAGGGATAAATGGTTTTAAACTCTCATACATAAACTAAAGATTTTTTTCATATAGGTAATATTTTTATAGCTTAATTGTCTTTATGTGAATTATACAAATTCAAAATAATTCATGAAAGAAACTTCTGCTTCCACAGTGAAGGATCAACTGCTATAGGGTTGACCCTCCCACCATAAAAAACAAGAATAATAAACAAAATACATGATGCAAATGATTTGCCACATTGGAACATAACAGGCAAAATTTTGATCTCTGCAAGAAAGTGGATGGTAAAATTGATCATAATGATTGCCCCCATATTAATGCATAGAGGCAGTTTCAAAGCTACATCATAAGGGGAGACACAAGGAAACCTGACAGTCATGTTGAGCTGTGTAAAGACTAGAGATCAAGATGGCCATTATCTAGAGTATGTTGGACAGAGGAATGAGCTTCTCTGAGAAAGATTCGGAAATGTGAATAGAATTCTATTATTCTTTTAGAAGAATACCAATCTGTAAATGCAAACAATTAAATCCAATGCAGTCAGATAAGAACACTTCCAAAGAAACAACAATAACTTCAGAGATATAAGTCAATTTCCTGAGTTCTCAAAAGACTGGGGATTTTGAAGCTCTTTTCATTCTGATAGTCAAAAACTACTGCATAAATGGCAATTCTGCTGGGATCTCAGAAAGGCCATACCTTAGAAATGGAGCTAAATTATCCCTAGGATAAATGTTATGCCAGAACATGGGCTGCAAATATTTTTCTGTAAATAATCAGGGAGAAAATAGTTTAGACTTTGTGGGACATAGAATTTGTTGCAAACTAGTCAACTTTCTGTTTTAGTGTGAAAGCAGTCATAGATAATATGCAAATGAAAGTGTGGCTGTGTTCTCAATAGAACTTTGCATATCAAACTAGTTGTTAGGCCCTATATGGCACATGACATCCAGGGGTGAAAGTCTCCCTGGTGATGTGGGAGAGGACTCCCAGAGATGAATCCCAGCCTGGCACCATGGGATCAATGATTCCATCCTGACCAAAAGGGGGAAAAGAAGTGTAATTAATAAAGTATCAGTGGCAGAGAAAGTTCAAATAGAGTCAAGAGGCTACTATGGAGGTTGCTCTTATGTAGACCTCGCTACCTATCATAACCTGCCAACCCCCAACCAGAACCATTCCAGCCAATCCTAAAGAACACCTAGGGCAATATATAAGATTCCACAAGGGTTTCAGGCACTAGAGTAACTTTCCAGAAATCTACAATCTCCAGATGGGTCCCAGGTCCAGATAAGTCTTGAAACTTAGCCCAGCCTCTCCAGAACATCACATAATTCCATCTCCCTATCCCATTCTAGTGACAGACCCTTCCAATCTGAAAAATTTAGAATTGTCATAGCCCAAACAACCCCTAAGAGATATATGGAAAGATCAAAGGTTATAGTGGAATTATACATAGAAGATAGGACTTAACAAATGAATATGAATGCTGAATCATTAAATCAATATCTCTTTTTGTCTCCAGTATTTTATAGTAGCTGGAAGTAAAAACCTAAAAGTGTGAAATTGTAACCCATGTCAAAGTCTGAAATATGTTCTACAACTAATTGTGGTGCTGTGCTTTAAAATTTATAGCTTTTTTGTATATATGTTATTCTTCACAAAAAAGAAGGAAAAGAAAGTCAATTGTGATGAAAAAAAGTATTTAAGCCCTCTAGCCTCCTATCTTCTGGAGCAGCTAGAAGGCAAAATATGAGAGGATCATATGGTAGCCCATACAAACTCTGGAATCTATCCTGTAACCACTTTTTGATGAGTACTTTGAAAGCTATTGTTCTTTTTTTTTAATTTCTTTGCTTTGTATACATGTTATGCTATACAATAAAAAAAGTTTTAAAAAAAATACTGGTTAGGGTGGATTTAACCCATGGAACACAGCTTGCTGAACAGTGCACTAGAAAAACTCTAAAAGAACTTTAAAAAAAACCTCGAAAAATTCAATTACTAAAAAAAAAATGGAAGTACCACAAGTAACTAAACTGCTTACCCGAAAATATCTAAACTCTTTAAAAGTGCAGAACAAAACCCATCATTAACAAATTAAAAGACACTGGGTCCAGCATCCAAACAAAAATGAAAAGATAACAAAGAAGAAGGAAAGTCTGACCTATGAACACAAATATTATTCAGAAGATATAAATAGACTGAAAAATGAGAAATGATGATGAACTAAGAAACACATTTAAAAATCAATTACAATAACATTTCATATACTTTAAGAGAAAGGAAAAAGAAAATAAGAACATACTGAGAAAAAGTGGAAGATATTGTAAAGAATACAATATAATGTCAAGGTGAAAAATAAAAATATATACCAGATGGGAAAAACCTCAAATTAGATTCTGTAAAAGAAAAGACCATTAAAGGTAAACCTACAGCAGGCAGCCCCTGTTTGCCCAAGCCATTTCCTCTCACAGCAGGCAGGCCCGTTTACTCAGGCCATTTCCCCTTTGAGAGGTCTCCTTCACCCTAGGAATATTTAAAACTGCACAGAGGCAGGATAAGAAAAACTGCTGTAGAAACCCCTCCCCTTCTGTACATTGGCACATAGCCAAGCACTTCCCTTAAAACCCTGTGACAACCCCTACTGGGGGCTCAGACTTTCAGAGGCTACTTGGCTGAGCCCTATGGCCATAGACAAATAAAACCTACTTCCTGAAACTTCGGAGCCTCGACCCTGGTTTGTTCTGTTTCCGCATAATGTTCCTGGAGGCTTGCAGCCTTTTTCCTGGCTTCACACAACAAACCCATAGTAATATAAAGAATATTGAACAGAGATCATACAGAAACATTGTAACTTGTGGGGAATTATCAAGTATTTTCATATAGCTAAAACTAGTCTCTTGAAAATGGAGGGAGTGGGGCAGGCCACGGTGGCTCAGCAGGCAAGAATGCTTGCCTGCCATGCCAGAGGACCCGGGTTCGATTCCCGGTGCCTGCACATGTGAAAAAATAAAAAATAAATAATAAAAAAAAGAAAATGGAGGGAGTGGGCAAAAATATTGAAGAAATAGTGGTAAAAAAATTTCCCAAACATGATGAAATCTAAAAACCCTCAGTTCTAATGAGCACAACTATTCTGATGCAGAATAAATATCAATAAAAATTAGGGTATGACATATCAGTATCAAATTGATGAAAAACTTTTGTAAAGATAAATTTCAAAAGACAAGAGAAAAAATATTCTATGTGCAGAGGGACAAATATATGAATTATCAAAACTTCTCCTCACAAAGCTCCCAGCAAAAAAACAATGGAGGCATCTATTTGAAATGCTGGAAGAAATAACTACTGAACTACAAATATTAACTGTGCCAAAAATATCTATCAAAAATGAAGGACAATGTAAAATCTACAATGAAAATACTAGAGTTAATAAATGATTTCAGCAAAGTGCAGGGTACAAAATCAACAGAAAAATTAGTGGGGATTCTATACACTAGTGATGAACAACCTGAAGAGTAAATCAAGGAAATAATTCCTTTCACAATAGCAAGTAAAAGAATGAAATGTCTAAAGAATACACTTAACCAAATATATAAAAATCACTTGTTCATGAAAAACTACAGGATTGCTAAAATAAATTAAAGATCCAAATAAATGGAATGCCATTCTGTCTTCATGAATTGGAAAATTAAATATTGTTAACATGTCAATCCTACTTGAAGTGGTTTACAAATTCAATACAAATCAAGTAAAAATTCCAACAACTTTCTTTGCAAAAGAGGAAAAGCCAATCATCAAATACATATGGAGGGCAGTGCAACAGTGGTTCAGTGGTAGAATTCTTGCCTGCCATGCCAGAGACCAGAGCTTGATTCCCAGTGCCTGCCCATGCAAAAAAAAAAAGATAGTAATACATATGGAAAGGTATAGAGCACCAAAAATGCTAAAACATCCTGAAAAAGAAGGACAAAATTGAAGGACTTACAATTCCATAATTCAAACTCATTATAAAGCTACAATAATAATAAGAGTGTGGTGCTGCCCAAGGGGAAACAGATAGACCAATGGAATCAAATTGAAAATTCAGAAATAAAGCCTCATATCTATGACCAATTGATTTTTGATGAGTGATACAAGTTTGCTTGAAAGAAAAAGAATAGCTTCTTCAACAAATGGTGCAGGGAAAACTGGATATCCATATGCAAAGCAATGAAGTTAGATCTCACATTATATACAAAAATCAACTTAAAATGAATTAGACTTAAACATAAGAATCACAGCTATATAACTCCTCAATAAAAAACATAGGGAAGGGTGCACAGGTAGTTCAATGGTTAGAATGCCCACCTTTCATGTGGGAGACCCGGGTTCAATTCCGGGACATGCACCCCCAAAATAAAAATAAATGAATAAATAAAAAAAGGAGATGTCTTTAGGATTCTTTTTTAGGCAATGGTTTGTTTGATTTTATACCATGTGAAAGACTGAATTATGTATCCCAGATAAAAAAACAAGTTCTTAATCTTAATCCACTCCTGTGGTTGTGAACCCACTGCAAATAGGATTCTTGGAATATGATATTGTCATTTAAATTGTGGCCAACTGAATCAGGTTGGGCTTTAATCTGGATTACTTGAGTCCTTTATAAGCATAATTGAATTCAGATAAAGAGAGAAAAAAGGCATGTTAAGAAGCTGGAACTCAATGGAACACAAAAAAGAAATGAGAGGATATTTCCATATAACTGAAAAGCCAAGGTACCTCAAGGGTTTCTGAAAACCAGCTGCAGAATTTCATAATCTTCAAGGACAATGCATTGTCCCTTGCTAATGTCTCAATTCTGGAATTCTCCTAGACTCAAAACTGTGAGTCAATAGATTCCCATTATTTAATCCAATTAATTGTATGGTATTTGTTTCAGCAGCTGGGAAGCTAAGACACTTTTTAAATACATATATAACACTAATGCAAAATGTTAATAATGAGGTAAACTGTGTGTTGAAGTATGTGTATGGGAACTCTGTACACTCTGCATGATTTTTCTATAAACCTACAACTGTTCTAATAAAAAAAATGCTATCAAAACTGAAGGCAAAACATCAGCTCCCAAGACAGACAGAGTGCCAGGTTTATCCACCTCTCTGAAATAACTAAAAATGAAAAACTGGCTTTAAAGAAATTACGTACCAGGCACTGAAGGACAGTGATCGCTGAAAAATGGGCAAAAGGTGAGCCCTATGAATATACAAGCTTACTGTATTTCCAGCTTCAGCGAAGAGAAAAGGAGCCCAGAAAGAGTCTGGCAATCTCTCTCAGTTTTTAATGACACACTAGAGGCAGAATATCAAAGAGAAGAGAACTGAACAGAGAATGAACTCTGGAGATCTGCAGATAGCCCCTCTTGAGTAATGAGAAGAGTGCTGATTAACACATGCATGGAAGGAAGGTACCCAAGTTCAGGAAAATAACCACACAAAAGAAGGAGAAATATCCCTACAGAAACACAAATAATACTGGAAATAGTGGCTGATTTCCTCAGGTAAATTGGATGTTCTGACCATTTCGGTGATGTGGAAGAGTGCATACACATGTCTGATCTTAGTATTGGAAAGTAATTCTCTTTAGACATGATGCTGTTTGGTCCTGCATAAAATATCTTAAGGCAAGATGTAAAATTATCAAGCCACTCTTGATAATGTACCTTAATTGTATTCCAGAAAAAAAAAAGTCAAAGACATTTATAGGAAAGCAAAAATATCCAGCATCCACAAAGTTAAAATTTACA
Source organism: Myrmecophaga tridactyla (assembly GCA_004026745.1). Lineage (NCBI taxonomy): Eukaryota > Metazoa > Chordata > Mammalia > Pilosa > Myrmecophagidae > Myrmecophaga > Myrmecophaga tridactyla. The sequence goes on along the minus strand of PVIY010000756.1, from coordinate 132,343 downwards.
ATGCTGGGGATCTAACCAAACACTACCTTGAATGAAAAGAAGTTCAGAAGTATGGAGACAAATAAACCAACCCAAACTGATAGATCTTAAAATGAGTAGATATGGTCTTTAAAATGGTTATTATAAATCCATTCCATATTTTCATAAAGATAGGAGGAAGATTGAATATTTATAAAGATAGAGAAAATATTTTAAAAGGCACAAATAGAATTTCTCAAGAAGAAAATTACAATTTCTCTGATGAAAAGTAGCCTGGCTGGCATTATGGCAGAATACACAACATATTGCAGAAGGAAAGCTTTGTAAGTTTGAAGACATAGCAATAGAAACAATTTAAAATGAAAATTGTAGTCCCCAAAGAGGAGAAGAAAGGGAGGCAAGAACATAAAAATATTTAAATAAATAACATTGAAATTTTCCAAATTTGATGAAGGCTATAAACCTTCTAATTCAACATGTTCAATAAAACCAAAGTACAAGAAATACAGATGGAACTCTATCAAGGCATATCAAAATCTAATTGCTCAAAACAAAGGATAAACTGAAAAATCTTAAAAGTCAACCACTGCATTAAAAAAGACATTACATATAATTTCAAGAATCATAAAAGATTTGTTGTTGGAAAAATGCAAATTCAACAATACCGAAGCAACATCATTAATGTGCTGGAAAAACTAAAACTAAAACAAAAGCCGTCCCTTAGAATTTTATATCAGGATGTCATTTCATTAAAAAAAACAAATGTGAAAAGCTTCCCAAAGACAAAGAGAGTTAGCCTTTCACTTGGATCCTTGACTTCCTCAACCATTCCACCATGGGCCCTAGTCCACCATAATTTATCCAAAGTAGGTACATACCTTGGCTGATGCAAGCTGTACCTCTGGAATTCCTCTGGCCAGGGCTGTGCCAGGAAAGGGTGCTTGAACAAAAGCTTGCATTTCCTGAGCTGGAACTATATTATTTGAGGGCTAGAAGTATACTAAGGGCCATGATCTGTTGTGCAGCCACACATCTACTTGGCCAGCCACTCTGTGCCTCCCAGACAGAAACACTAACACCAGCTACCCCCCAAATGTTTTGGATCTCAGCCCAGATTCCCTTCTCAGCACAGAGACCCCACCATCTGAGACTACAGAGGCACTGGAGCTGGTTTTTTAGACATCCTGTGAATATCAAAAAAATGTTTTCTTTTGGGAGGTGGTAAGAAGACCAGGGAAAATGGTATTCATGCTTGCTTCCATGGAACCCAATAAGTTTCCCCTTGGAAATGGATTCATGCCCTGGCAAGTAATCTTCCCAAGCAGGAAAGAAGCTATTAAAGGAGTCCATTCTTCTCTTCTCTCCCTATGCTCATATTTTCCCTTGTCTCTATTCCATAAAGAGGATTTTGTGGAGGAGAACCCTTGCCTGAAACATTATCTGTGTTCCCTGGGCTGCTATATGCTGCTGGCCATCATTGCTCTGAAATTTTCTCTCAAATTGAAATTTAACTTTGATCACCTTGATCTGAAATCTAAAGACTTTCTAAGCCAGCACTATAGGGACATATTGTACAAGTCCCTAAAGCTACCAGCAAAGAAGTCCATCAATTGCTCTGGGATCATCTGAGGGGACCAGGAGGCATTGATCCAGGCTGGCCTGAACAACATGGAGAGCAAGAAGAAGGAGAAGCCTTTCAGAGATGCTGATGACCTCAATCTAATTAGAAATTGTATGTACTTTAAGTCCAAAAAGAAGTTTAAACAGTTTCCCCTGAGAAAAAAGAATCAGACTTCCCTGTTATATATTCTATGGTGGCCTATGAGAAGATTGAAAACTTTGAAAGGCTGCTGTGAGCTATGTTTGCCCGATAAAATATATATTGCATCAATGTGGATGAGAAGTCCCCAGAGACTTTCAAAGAGGCCATCAAGTCTATTATGTCATGCTTTCCAAATGTCTTCATGGTCAGTAACCTGGTTGGAGGTGGTTTATGCCTCCTGGTCCAGGGTTCAAGCTAACCTCAACTGCATGGAAAAAGTGTTCCAGAGCTCAATGCAATGGAAATATTTCCTCAATACATGTGGGACAGAAAGCAGAAGGACCCTCCCTTTATAATTTACATATGTTCACAGGGAATGCCTATATTGTCATTTCTCAAGACTTCATCCAGCATGTCTTGGAAAACCCCAAATCCCAACAACTGATAGAATGGGTTAAATACACCTATAGCCCTGATGAGTACCTCTGGGCTTCCCTTCAGTATGCACTGTGGATGCCTGGCTCTGTTCCTTACCACCCCAAATATGACACCTCAAACTTGGCTGCCACTGCCAAGCTGGTCAAGAAGCAGGGCCATGAAGGAAACATCAGTGAAAGGGCATCTTATGCTCCTTGCACTGGAATCCACCAGTGGGCTGTCTATATTTGTGGGACTGGGGACCTGCTTTGGATGCTTCAGAACAATTATCTGTTGGCAAACAAGTTTGACCCAAGGGCGGATGGTAATGCTTGCCAGTGCTTACATTATAAAGCTATCTAAGGGACTGAACTGTGAGACACTTTGAGAATTAAGTCTCAACATCACCTACAATTCAGGAACTTATGCACATATGCACAGAATTTGCTGGGATGATGTGCAGGTAGAATACTGGGGCTCTGGAATCCATGGCCATTCCCAGGGTAAGGGAGCTGCTATTGGAATGTGGGTAAGTAGATCTAATGCCTTGCAAATTATTGCCCTAGGTGAATGGTGTCTATTCTCTTTCCCTATCTCCAGTAACTCCACTGACTTTCTCACAGAGTGAGATGGGGAGGGAGAGTAAGGGAGGGAAGCATTGCAGGGTAGCCTAGATTTCAGGCAAATGCTTTTATGTCAGCTTTTGCACTCTGTGGAGATGATTTTCCTATTCATTTTAAGCTTGGTAGGGAAGGGAGGAGTGCTTCACTAAGGAAGAAAATAGCCAAAAGAGAGCTTGATGGAAAGTTGTACTATTAACTTAAAAATAAATCCTGATTCAAAAAATTATAAATGTGAAATGAAAATGTTTCTAGATATATAAAAGCCAAAAGAATTTCTCACAAGTTGTCCTTTACCAAAATAATTGTTAAAAGAAGCCCTTTAGGATGATTGCAGAAACATATATAGATCTGGACAAAAGAAATAAAGAGCACCAGAAATCATAACTTCATGGGTAAATATATTAGGTTTAGCTTTAAAAATTCTTCAAAAGATATTTGACTACATAAAATAATAAAAATTTTGAAAGATGTAAAATATATGGAAAACAGCACAAATATTAGTAATAACATGGAAAGATATTATCATAGCCTATTTAAAGTATATGTGAAGTAGTAAAGTATCACTTGAAGGTGAAACCTGAAAGTTAAACATAAATATAAATGTAATCCTAAAGCAATCACTAATACAACTAGATGAAGTTATAGTTAACAAACCAATAATTACAGTAAATAGAATAGGAATAGTTCATTAATTTAAAAATCAGAACAAGTTCTCAAGCATAAGTTTAGAGATACCTGGGATAAAGTTCAGAGCCCTCACCATTGATTTTCAACCACAATAATAAAACAATTCAACGAGAAATGAATAGTATTTCCAACAAATGATGTTGGGAAAACTGGATATGCACAGCAACTTACTTCTATACAAAAATTAACTCAACATCGAAAATACACCTAAATTTAAGAGCTAAAATTATAAAACATTTGCAAGAAAATATGTTTATATGTTTGCACGAAGTGCAAGTCTTCATGATCTTGGTTTAGATAGTGATTTAGATATGACACCAAAATAACAAGTAATCAAAGTAGAAATAGTTTGGACTGAACCTGAGCTGCCATCATGTTGTTTTGCCTTGGCATTCATTTTGCCAGGGACTCTTATCCTTTGCTCTAATTAATAACCCACTTCTAAACCCAGGCCTCAGTATATATCAGTAATCTCTACCTAATAATTACCATCCACATGACACACCACCCACATGCGTCATCCAGAACCCACTGCTTGTATCACAAGATAAGCTAACCATCTACACTGCACCTAGACATCTAGTCCCTTTCCCTTTTTGCATGCATTTGTTTTAAAGTAATCAATCTGTAATGCCTGTGGGAAATCTAGCTTCCACCCCTGGACCACAATAAAGACCATAATTAAGTCTGTCATTATTAGCCTGCTTGAGTGCTCCCCACCTGATGGATGAGACCCTAAGATATTCTTCCTGTCATCTCCCTGTGGCACCTCTCTTCCTCTACAGGAACTGTAAATAAAAACTATCATATTTCATGCATTATTGCTTCTGACTCTCTATTTTTGACATTCCTGGCCTCTGCCCAAGCTTAAATTCAAAATCCTTCTTAATCAATCAGAACAAGCAGCACAGCAAGCAGGGTGATAGGGTGTGTTGGTCACAATTGGGGGGACTGAGGCATAATGTCATTTGTTTGCTCTTAACTCACTAACTGGACTTCTTCGGTAGCTAACACTGTCTAGGAAGGGTTTATAGCCTACTGGTGTATATTTGTGCTGTTTTGCTCTGTTGCCTGTTGCTTCTGCCAGGTTTGCCTAAGCTTCCCATCACAAATTGGTGGTCCTTTAGATCTGAGTCCTCCCCAGGATCTGCAATTGGCCAGCACTGGTGGAACAAGAGGAGAAACCCTGTGATTTCCAGCACTCCCCCAAATGGGAGACTGGCACCAGGTGACATTGAAAAAGAGTAACATTAGTTACATAGGAAAAGCCTTATTGTAGCTCCAAAAATAGGAGCCTGCAAAGCAAAAGATGGGCAGCACCCACACTGTTACTACTTGTAAGTGAGGTGGCTGGGGCTAACTGCACTTAGGAATAACGAGAGAGAGCTAAGCATCTCAGGGTCTGTACCATAGCAACTGGGAGACTGTTGTGTGAGTTTCCAACCACCATGACTTAAGAAAGAATATCCATGTCTGAAACCCACCCCTAGAGGCACCCTTTCCATGGGAAGCACAATGACACCACAAAAAGCAATGGTGCTACTAGGGTCTGCAATCCCCTAAGTTGTTGCTATTTCTGCTTCTATCACTCTTCATCCCCTGACCCCACGGGGTACAGAAGATATAACACCTGACATGAGTTGCTAAGGAATAATTGGTCCAAAAAATAAAGAAAGGGCCTGAACTTACTGTGCCAGAACCCCTTAAAACACAATAGGAAGCTTCTGAGTTACTTAAGAAATATAAGACTCCCATGCAATCTACATGAGCCCTACTCAGTGCTGATGTGTTTACTCCCACAGTATGGAGGCTATGCTTAATAATCCTGCCTCAATCATGCTATGAAAGCATACCCCAATAGGCATGAAGTCGATGGAACACCAGAGAGAAAGGGAAAGAAAGAATGAGAGATAGACAGAGAGAAGGTTCCTTTGAGTCAGGTCAGTGGGAACCACAATAGTCCTCCTTATCACCATTCATAAGATTGATTGTCACCAAAAGGGAGCCCAAATTGGAAAATAAAACTCAAAATTTCATTTGATTGCATTCAAGCCATTGTTCAAGGAGACAAGACAAAAATTGCAGATTGGTTGCTAAGAATCTTTAATATGGACACCTAGTTGTCAGTCTTAGCCCCCAAAATGAGGCAATTGGCTAATATAATTGAAAACTCTGAGCCCCTCCCCTGTTGACTTAAATACTTATAGCATTAAAAGAAAAAAACACACTTATCCAGAGTGGGTATTACCACCAAGACAGATACACACTGGAAAACAATGACTCTGAATGTTACTTCAAAAGATTGAGATAATACAATACCTTCGGCATACCATTTCTTTGAGCATTCAGAGAAAAAAGATGAGGAGTTCATCTCCAACTTTGAGGAGACCCCCCCTTTGACACCAAATAATGGAGAACTTTTTATTGGGAGCCCCCTTCTCCTGAATTACCAGGCAACATTGCTCAACATTATAGGCATGGCTCATAGTGTAAGCAAGGCTATGGACAGAGCAGATATATTGTTACAGATGGTTGTTTATCTGGCTCAGGCATTCATTCTACAGGGGTTACATGGCCCCTTACCTGGAAGGCCCTGCCACTTCCTCCTATATATCATAGATCCAGTCCTCTACCCCTTTGGGATTTGTGACTAATGGAACAATTCTTACTAAGCAGCCGCCCATTGTGTTGCACCTTTTACCCTTACTTTCTCCATTGTAGGTATTGATACTTTATAAAGCAACTTAGAACACCTGGATAAAGATCAAATCCTTGGGCTTCTTGTTGAGCATGTGAGATGTAGTCCCCATGGAACTGTACCTGACAATTGACTTGATAGATGTTGCAATGTCATCTGACATAAGATACTGAGGGGTTCCAGGCTTTGACACAAAATATCCTTAAAGAGAAAGTCATTATACCTACCATTTCCCCATTAAATAGCCCTATCCAATCAGTTCTCAAAGCCTCTACAATGAAGGTTGATTAAACTTTAATTATACCAACCTAAATGCACAAGTTCTGCCTTTCAAAGCTCCTATTCCCAACATCATCTAATTAATAAAAATATACACAGGAGAGTGGATATTCCTTTGCCACAAATGACTTGCCTCACATGTTTTATTCAGTGCCGATACTACTTAAAACTGATACTATAGAGCTGACATCTGATTAAGGAATGACACTAAACAGGGCCTCCTGGAAGACCTACCTAGCCATACTCATCATCACTTACAAAAATGAGGTTCAGCAAAATGGCCCCTCATTATCGATTCCCACCACCATCAAACACATTCCCACCTCAGACACTAAGATATGCATAAAACCTACATTATTCATATTCTGGAGATAATACATCCCACATCTCTCACTGTCATTGCAGCCTGTTCTGTTTCACTAGCTGTTGGAATACAATATACCAGTAATAGAATGCTTTTAAAAAGGGGGGATTTATTAAGTTGCAAGTTTACAGTTCTAAGGCCTTGAAAATGTCCCAATTAAAGCAAATCTATAAAAATGTCCAAATTAAGGCATCAACAAGAGACTACCTTCACTCAAGAAAGACCAGTGAAGATCAGGGTTTCTCTCTAAACTGGAAAGGCACATGGTGAACATGGCAATGTGTGCTAACTTTCTCTCCAGGCTTCTTCTTTCATCAAGCTCCCCCAGGGCATTTTCCTTTCCAAATATTTCTGGCTGCATGGGCTCTGTTATTTCTCATGGCTCTTTTGTGGCTCTGTCATCATTTTGAATCTTTCTCCAAAAAATGTTTCCTCTTTTAAAGGATTCCAGTAAACTAATCAAGAACCACCTGGAATGGGTGGAGTCACATTTCCATCTAATCAAAAGTTAATACCCATAATTGGGTGTGTCATATCTCCATGGAGACAACCTAATCAAGTTTCCAACCTAAAGTACTGAATAGGGATTATAAAAAAAGAAATGGCTGCCTCCACAAGATGGATCAGGATTAAAACATGGCTTTTTTTTAGCATACATAATCCTTTCAAAGCAGCACACTGCCCAAATATAAAATTACATGTACATCTGCTGATTTCTGCTGAGGAGTATTAGTAAAATAGGCATTTCCCAAGCCATGTCTTTGTCTCTCAAGGAACAAATTTTAAATTAGAGACCTTGGCTATCTTGAAATATGCCTCTTATAGTCCTTTGGCCAAGCGTTGTTTCTTATTCAGCTCTTCCAGAAAATAGAGATGCTTACAGAGTCACGAGTGGTCAGCCTGAGCATGTTGATTCCCACAATGTCCTAAGTGCGAGATAATTCAGGGCAGTTGCTCAGATCAGCCAATGAATCCTCACTGGTAAAATGGAAATGGTAATGATAGAAACAGGCTAAACCTAACAAACAATGCCTTTCCAAAACTGCAGGAAGATGTGGCTTCCCCCATGCTCAACCCCTTTCCCTTAACCCTAAAGGATCATCATGTTGCTCCCACTGGCTGACACTCTGAGTGTGGTACCCCTTGGGGACTCAGTATATTTCAACTATAGCAACACCAGCATTATACATAATGAAACTTCTTGGAGGACCATGTCCTGTCATCTGGCCTCAGGCACATCACTGACCAAGGATGGAATACAGGGCCCTGCATAGCTAGCAGAATTGGCCTTGGTGATACCAGAAACCCTAACCCAGGGTCTCCCTTAGGTTCACATCCTTAACAATACATTGGTGGTACCAATGGCTTGGCAGTCTGGTCAGGTTTATGGAAATATAATGATTTCCTCATTCAGGGGAAACCAGTGTGGGTGGACATATCTGTAGGTAGCTAGCTGAAATCAAACTTTGCATTTTTGTTTCTCATGTTTCTTCACATACCATTCAACATACTTGATTGATATCAATCATGCATACTTGATTGAAAACCAATAATACTTGATTGATGACAATCGTACTTGACTGATAGCAATCATACTTGATTGATAACAATAAAAATACATGATTTACGAGGTCCACTTAAGTCATGCTGCTAATATGCTTTCTAAGCAGGTCTCAACCATCTCTAAGGAGGTCTCAGAGAGCCCTTAAATCCTTTATCACTTAACTGAAGGCCCTTATAACTTCTGGTAACCAGGGCTCAGGCCTGCTTGCTTAATAGGCCTATTGGCATGGCATTTCACTCACACATTCCCTTACCAAAACTGTTACTAATTGCACCATTTGTACACAAATCAAATTCCGGAGACTCCACAGGTGTGGCCAGGTTCTTAGGGACATTTGCCCTTACCAGTACTGACATTTCAAGTTCACTGGACCCTTGCCATGGGAGCCACCATGTATACCTTAACTATGATTGATTCCTTCACAGGTCTTCTATTGGCCCACCCTTCCCAACATGCCCCGATTGACATGGCCACTCCAGGACTCACTAGTCTACATTTCTTCTCCAAAAATTAATAATTTGAACAGGATACCAACCTCACAGTCCAGTCAATTCAGGCTTGGGCTAGAAAATAGGGCATCCTTTGGAGTATCCATTTTCCATATCACCCTCAGGCTGTAGGCCTAATAGAAAGACATAATGGCCTCCTCAGACATCTCTATAGGCTTCAGGGTGACAAATTCATCATTAATGGGGTTCCCTTACTTCCTCAAGCCTTAATAATATTAAATTTACAAGTTTGGAATTTCATATCCCCCATGCTATTTATATGTTCCCTTTTCAAAATCTCTTCTTTTGGTGGTTAATGAAAACTTTAAGGCCTTCCAATGGACTAGACATGCAATTATCATGACAACACCCACTAACCAGTTATCCCCCTACACCTTTGAGTTTTCTATTCTACCTCTTCCTGTACAAGATGGCAGCCAAGTTGAGAGCATATCATTTATTATGACCTCCTAGATATAGAGAATGATTCCAAACCACATACCATAAGTATCCAGAGCCAATACAAAATCTGCAGTTGCTGCTGGATTTTAAGGGTTATAAAGTTATACTTGGGATATGAAATCCCAAACTTGTAAATTATCACCAGTGAGCCATAATTCTCCCAATTCCTTCCAGGAAGTTGAAATAATTGTCCCATGGCCTAGAAGTGGCATAGTGTGGGTCACATGGAGGATATAGGTATTGGATACCAGCCAGACTCACAAAAATGTTTTCCCTAGCATGATGCAGATTTGGTGCTCATATAAGGCCAAAAATCTGTACATAAAAGCCACAAGATGAAACTGACCATAAGGAAAATGATGTCTCAAAACTCTCAAGAAGAGACCACTGTCACAAACCTGGAAGTCATGATCCAAGTGGCTATACCAAAAATCATACACTCTGGCTCTGGCTCTTGACCACTCTCTGGGCTGCATGAGTAATCAGTCTACTTCCAGATCACATGGGCACAATCATGATTGTATAGGCCTGCATCAGCAAACCAAAATAACCCTCAATTTCACAGCTGATTGGTATGCAGAGAGGTGCTTGTAAGCTCTTGTGACCCATATGTACCCAGCTTGCCCCTGAGCCTGGCTGACCCAGAAATCAGTCAACATTTTCACCACTTTCCTGGACTATGCACTCCACCCCCTAAAAAATATCCTTTTCACCACTGGCAACAATAGTTACTTTGCTTAGTTAAGTGTAGTCCACTGTATTTCACTACTCAAACCTTGGCAGAAGGAATATGCATCTCTCCTATTTTAACCAACTATTTCCTAAATTCCTGGAGTGCCTATGGCCACATTAAAGGCCCCAACACCCTCAAGTTCCAAGATAATAGCCAACAAATGTCTACACAGCCAAGTTTCTTCTTTGCTCAAAACTTCCAGACTGCCGGGATGAAATATTCCCAATAGTTTTTAAAGTTGGCTCAGCATGGTTAGAGTTGTTATTCAAGGAACAGCCCTGAGCTAACAAAATCAAATACTAAAAAACAACAATTCTCCACTATCTTAATGCAGGCTATATAAAACACCCATGAGGCAATTAGTTTACTCCAACAACAAATAGATACTTTAGTCCTAATGGCCATGGATAACTACCTGGCCTTAGACTACCTGCTGGCCAAATAGGGAGGAATACGTGGTATAGCAGGCATGTCCTGCTGGAGGTATATCTACAACTCCACACAGGTACAGACTAATCAACAAAACATGCTTCAAGGCATTCTAGACTTCCACAATATCATCCAGATTTTCAAACAATTACCTTGATTCAAACAAACCACTGTTTTCATGGCTTTGTCCTGAGGGGTGGAGGAATGGTTATAAAGTGGCTTTCAATTCTTGGTACTGGGGTTTATCGGCATTTTTCTAGTAACTACCATAACTAAGTATCTCCTGCACTGGCTCAACAATATCCTGCCCTGGCCATCAATATATCAACCATACAGACAGCTGTCATTCTAACTCTAAATGATGCTAAGGCACCAAGGGATAGATTGTGCTGAGCCTCCATTATGCTTACGCTTCATGGACATCCATTTTTCCAGGGCTTCTTGAAATTTGCTCTAGCTGTTAACCCACTCTATGCTATGGCCTCAGTGTATATCAGCCATGGCAGCCCAACAAATGCCACTCACATGCCCCACACACCTTACCCAGAAGCCACTGCTGCCACCAAATGATCCCCAAAACTCTTAGACACATAGTCCCTTTCCTTTTGCATGTATTTGCTTTATACTAACCAACCCTTAAACTAACCTGCAGGAAGCTACTATCCTGCACCCCAAGACCACAATACAGGCACAAGCTGAGGTACCCCTCTCAGCCTTTTTATATACTCCTGACCTGTTGGTTAAGCCCAGGAGCCACTGACACTTCCATTTGTCCCTTCATGGCACCTTTACTCTTCCAGGATCTGTAAGTAAGAAACTATCTTATTTCATGCATCATTGCTTTTGACTCCCTATTTTTGTCACGCCTGAACTCCACTCAGACCCAAATTTAAAATCCTATTTAATCAATTCAAAGTTTAAAACTTTCTTACTCCAAAGGAGACTAACAAGAAAGTAAAAATTTAATTCACTGAATGGAAGAAAATATTTGAAAATTATATATCTGATAAGAGACTGGCACCAAGAACACATAATAAACTTTTACAACTCAATGGAATGAAAAATAATGTAATTAAAAATAGGCAAAGTATCTGAATAAGATGCAAATATACAAAGAGCACAAGAAAATATATTCAACATCTTTATCCATTAGGGAAATGGAAATCAAAACCATTACAGGATACCAATTCATAGCCACTAGGATGACTAAAATAAATTTTTAAAAAGTAGAAAATTGAACATATTGGAAAAGATGTGGAGATAATAGAATCCTCAGACATTGGGATTAGGATTTTTAAATGGTGCAGCCACTTGGGGAAACTTAGTTTTTCAGAAGGTTAAACAATAGATTTATAACAGTATTCAGAAATTCACTCTTAGCCATGTATCTGAGAGAAATTTTCAAAAAAGTCTTTTCCAGAATTTTTATAGCAGGATTATTAATAGCAAAAATTTGCATCAATTGATTACTGGAGAAAATAAATATGATACACCCACACAATATGATACTATTCAGCCATTAAAAAGGCAAAATACTGACATTTACTACAAAGTGGTTGAACCTTAAAAGCATTATACTAAGTGAAAGAAATTATATACAAAATGCTATATTCTGCATGATTCTATATGTGAACTATCCAGAGTATATAAACACAAACAAACAGAATGTAGTTTAATGATTACCTGTGTCTAAGGTGAAGGTGTAATGAGGAGTTACTTCTAATATGTATGTGGTTTCTTTTTGGGTTATACAAATATTCTATAACTAGATAGTGGTAATGACTGCACAATTCTGAAGATATTTAGTTTCTTGATTTAGTGCTGTGTTCAACATCATTGAGGGTCATGGTTACAAATTTTTGGAAGGTTTTATCTTAAGTATGATGTCAATATCACCTCCTTGGGAAACTAAAATGGAGATCAAATAAACCCACCAAAAGAATGTAGATTTGTCCCTCTTCCCAGTAGATAACAAACCAGTCACTGCTATTTTAGATACTGGTGTAGTAACATTTGTCAGGAGACCTACAGCCCAGATATCTAATATTTGTTAATTTATTGTCTTTTGTGTGTGTGGTTATATTGTTGTGGTTGTTCTCATCACAGGGAAGCAGGTCATGATAGGATCCCTGTGGTAACAGTTAGCCAAATAAACACATCCCGGAATTGAGTATTCCCTCAATGATGCAAGGTTGTATTCTTAGAGACATTATTCCTCTTCCTAATGTTTTGTTTTTAATGCTTTGCTGGGAAAGGTTAGTTTATATCCCATCTATTTAACTATACTCACCCCATGAATTGATGGCATCACTTGTCATGCTAGTGGTGTTTAAGGTTGACATTTTTTTTAATGTTGTTCTCATATTCAGTGTTATATGCCCACCAAAAAGCTACCTCTAATGGTATATATACATTAGAGCTTTCCTTCATAGCTGGCCAAAGGCATGAGACCATAAACCCAATAGCTGGGTTGGCTTGCTTTTCTCAGTTGGCACTTCATTAAGGTGTGGTTCCTTTATAAACACCAATCAGAAAGCTCCTAGCTCAGTCCATTGACTACTGTGTGTCCATTCCTATCTTCACCCACAAGGAGTCTATTTCCGGTTATATGGCCCACACTGTCTGTGCTGGGTTGAAAGGATTTATGTAAGCTAGAAAAGCCATGTTTTAATCCTAATAAATCTTGTGAGAGCAACGGTTTCTTCTAAACCCTATTCAGTACTATCAGTTAGACATTTGATTAGATTATCTCCATGGAGATGTGGAGCAATCAATTGTGGATACTAAACATGTCTCCATCCATTCTGTGTGAGTCTTGATTAGTTTACTCAAATCCTATAAAAGAGACATTTCAGAAAGAGTTCTTTTTGAGAAATAGGAGAGAGCCACAGAACCATGACAAAAGGACAAGAGAACCACAGAATCTACCAATCAGCGACCTTTCGAGATGAAGAAGGAAAATGCCTCCCAGGGAGATACATGAAGCAAGAGGCCTGGAGAGAAAACTAGCTGACACTACCAAGTGCAACATGTGCCCTTCCAGATGAAAGAAAAATGCTGTCATAGGCCTTCTTGAACCAAGTAATCTTTCCCTGGATGCCTTTGATTGGATGTTCCTATAGACTTGTTTTGATTTGTATAATTTCAAAGCCTTAGAACTGAAACTAGGAATTTATTAAATTCCCCTTTTTAAAGGCTGTTCTGTTTCTGATATATTGCATTCTGGCAGCTAACAAACTAGAACAGATTTTGGTACCAGAGAAGTGGGGTGAGGCTGCAGTTTACAAACCAAGCATGTTGGAACAAAATTTTAAATGAATACAGGGAAGATTCTGGAAGAGTTGTGAGGAGCTTGAGCAAGATGGCCTAGAATGCTTTGAAGAGACTGTTGGTAGAAATGTAAACTCTAAAAATACCTCTGACCAGGCTCTAGACCGAAATAAGCTATGTGTTATTGCAAACTGGAAGGAAGGTGATCCCTGTTTTAAAATCACAAGTGTTCTAGTTTGCTAACTGCCAGAATGTAACACACCAGAGACAGACTGCCTTTTAATAAAAGGGGATTTATTTTGCTGGTTCTTCAGAGGAAAAGCAGCTAACTTTCAATTGAGGTTCTTTCTTATGTGGGAAGGCACAAGGTGGTCTCTGCTGGCCTTTTCTCCAGACCTCTGGGTTCCAACAACTTTCCCCAGGGTGATTCCTTTTTGCACCTCCAAAGGCCTGGGCTGAGCTGCAGGTGCTGAGATGAGGTAGGCTGAGCTGCTTGGGCTGTGCTACATTGCACTCTTTCATTTAAGCACCAGCCAATTAAGTTAAACATCATTCATTATTCATTACAACAGGCATTCTTCCCAGCCAACTGTGGATGTAATCAGCAACAGATGAGGTTCACTTACCATTAGCTCATGTCCACAGCAACATAACTAGGTGCCTTCACCATGCAAAGTTGACAACTGAATCTAACCACCACATGTCCACCCCTTGTCAACTTGGCAACTACACAAATCACCTTAAACGGGTGCAAAAAATTTTCTTCTGGCTGTGGACCTGTGAATCTTAAAACAGGTTGTCTGATGCCAATATGCAGAGGAGGATATTCACAGGATATAGGTTTTCATTTCCATAGGGAGAAATTGAGAAGCCATGACTGTGTTTGCCATGTGCCTTCTCACTTGAGAAAGAAACCCTGAACTTCATCAGCCTTCCTGAACCTTTGAGCTGATCACCTCTACCAATTAATCAGACTTATGTTCACTTTCTGAAGGATCCCATGTCTTTGCACCTCAATTGCAAGCCTTCACTATGGCAGGAACATTTTCTTCAGGAAGCCTTTTTCACACCTTTGTGCATACTGGCAGGTCAAGGTGTTTAGCCTCAAGTGCCCTTTCCTCAACTTCCCTGCCATATCAGTTTCCAGTAAAATTGTGGTTTTCCTCATGTCTTGCTCCACCTATACCTCTAACTCTAATTTACATACTCTGACTTCAGATGCTAATTGTATTCAGCAGTCACTCTTATTGTCTGCTCCAGAAACCAGCTGCTTAGACTTCTTGCCAGCTAAATGTAATTTTATTCCTTCAAGCAGGGAGAGGATCCTCTCCTGCCAAGGGTTTTTGGAGCATCAGTGTACTCCTTTGGCATCCTTCAGGCAACTAAGAGATGTACAATGGAGCCAAACATAGACCCGTGCATCCAGCCTAATATTTCCCTTGTTAGTTTCTCTTTTCCTCAGCCTATTTCTGTGGAATCCTACTGACTATGCCAATTGTTGTGTCCCACTGAACCAGCAGCAGCAAGACTCACACTAGAGGAAGAAATAGGAAAGACCCAATTGCAGTTTCCTCAAACAGCTCCAAAACAGGGTCTGTTGCAATTCCAGAGAAGGAGAACTGATCACCCTTAAGCATTTATCAGGGAGACTTGCATGTGGAGACTTGTAGCTACCTTGCAATGGCAAAAAGTTCACTCACATGTCTGCCCCTATGGCAACCACTTTTTATATTGGTTAGGGCTGGGGAACAAAGGTGGCTGAATGTCAAAAACTTGCATGCAAATTTTATAAAAAAAATTTGGGTATGTGCTTGAGGTACTATGGAAGTTGTTACACACACCAGAAAAAGGCCATGCTCTTTTTTTTATTAATTAAAAAAAATTAACAGCAAATGAACAAAAACATTCTTAACATATGATCATTCCATTCTACATATATATAATCAGTAATTCACAATATCATCACATAGTTGCATATTCATCATCATGATTATTTCTTAGAACATTTGTATCAATTCAGAAAAAGATATAAAAAGACAACAGAAAAAAAAGATTATACATACCATACCCCTTACCCCTCTGTTTCATTGATCACTAGCATTTCAAACTAAATTTATTTTAACATTTGTTACCCCATTATTTATTTTTATTCAGAGATGATCTTTTCCTGTTGATGCATTAATTGAGACATGTCCATGGCCTTAGAACTGTAAGTTTTTAAACTAATAAATTTCCATTGTTAAAAGCCAGTCCAGTTTTGGTATATTACCCTCTGGCAGCTTTAGCAAGCTAGAACAGCACACTTTTCTCAAAACTAGATGCACTCACAGTGGGTAGCATTCAAGGTTATAGCAACCAATGCTCACCAAGCTTCCAGAATGTTATGGGGATGGATGTGTTACGAGGGGGTAGGGGTGAGATCAATCCTCAGCTAGGTAGGAGATTCTATAAAATTTCCACTCCTCAAAAGAAACTTTCAAGAGAACGAAAAAAATCAATCATAGATCAGGAGAAAACATTTTAATATGTAGTTATCAAACAAGATTTTGTAGCCAAAATATGTAAGGAACACCTACACTAAATAATGTGAAGACAAACCAATGAAAATTGTCAAAATATTAAAACAAATGTTATAGCAAGTAAGATACACGGATGGTAATCTAGCACTTAAAAATCACAAATTAAAAAGGCTCCAGGTTTCTGTTTAACTGAAGTAAGCATCTTTTCTATCTATATTTTTTATATGTGTATGTGTAAAGAGATTTATCATAAGGAAATGGCTTATGTGACCATGGGGCTGGCAAGTTCAAATTCTGTAAGACAGGCTGCAGTGGCTGGAAATTGGGATTTGGCTGATTTTGAAGAACTTAGTCTGAATTATCCAGGTGAATCTAGATGGTTTAAAATTAGGTAAGAGGCAGTGTTGAAATTGAGGCAGAGATTCTTCTTTTGATCTCTGAAAAACTCAATATTCCCTGAGACTTCCAAATGATTGGATGAAGATATTATCCACATTGCTAAGTGCAATCACCTTTATTAATTAGCGAGACAATCAACTGATTTTAGATGCAAATCTCACCATGAAATAAATTTGCAGTAACATGTAGATCAGTGCTGGACCAAGTAATTGGAAACATAACTTAGCCAAGTTGATTTGTGAAATTAACCATCCCAGAAAGAGATAACAAAACTTGATGGAAAATTGCTAGGGGGGTGAGCTGTTTTTCCTCTTCCATATTCCCTACCATAGACCCTAGACAGAGCCCAATAAATGCTCAGGGGTCAAAAGCCTCCTAATCTTGAAATGAAAAAAAAGGTAAATATTCTTAGAAAAAGAGAGGGAAAAAGAAAACAATAAAAAATGAGCTAAACTCATAGAACCCCAATCTCAAATATAGATTACCAGGGGATAGGATATGGACAGGGAATGAAAAGTTAAGGTTTAAAATTTACTGGGTTCCTACCTGATATGATGAAAATATTTTAATGAATGGTAGTAATGGTAGTACAAATTTGTGTATGCAATTATTAGAACTGAAATAGAAATCTGAATGTGATTAAAAGGGGAAATATTAGAGTGTATGTATGGTTAACAGAATAAATATTTGAAAAGGAATCCATGGGGCTACATTGCACAAATAGTGAACCTTAAGTTAAACCATGTACTTTATGGAAAGAAGAAGTGAACTTGAGTACAGATATATAAATTATTCAATACAAACAACAAAGAGAAAAATGACTTAAAAAATAAACTTCACTTAAAAGGCCTGAAGAGCAATTTTAACAGAATGGATATTCCTGTCAGTGTAGCCCAAAAAAGATAAGAGAAAGAGATTATTGCAGAAAAAATATTTGACCAAATCAGAGCTGAAGTAGTTTCATACTTTGTGAATGACATAAATAGTTAAAAAAAATTCTATGAACTCAAAACTGGAAAAATTAAAACCAAATCATGCTCAGGTATACAATAATCAAACTGTTGAAAACCAAAGAAAAAAAGAAAAATCTCCTATAATCAGTTAGAAAGATGTTACATACCTATGCAAAAAAAATTAAGTGATGTCAGATTTCTCATAAGAAAGCATGCAACACAGAAGACTATAGAAAAGAAGTATAAGTTCTGAGAAATAAAAGATATAAAAATAACAAGTTGTATCAATCTGAAATTTGATATCCTAAAAAAATGATTTTGAAGATAGGTGAAATTAAGAGAATTTGTGTCCAGAAAAGAAATGGTAAATGTATTTCTTCAGACAGAAGGGAAGTACTATCAATATAAAATGTGGAATGTGAGAAATGAAGGAAGAACAAAAGAAATATTAAATATATTTGTAAATGAGTAGAACATTTATCTCTCCCTAAACTAGTTAAAATATGCATGAATTCTTAAACCAAACATTCTAAAACTGCTTCTTGAAGTGTTAAATCTATGTAGATGTAAACATTTTCTGCAGCTCAGTGAAATCAATTCTAATTGATGATTTTTAATGAAATTTTACTGATATTTATTCACATATCGTATAATCATCCAAAGTATACAATCAATAATTCACAGTATTGTCATATAGTTGTGCATTCATCATCGCAATCAATTTTTTTTGTTTCATGGACAGGCACCAGGAATCGAACTTGGGTCTCCGGTATGGCAAGCAAGAGTTCTGCCTGCTGGGTGGGCCACTGTGGGTTTGGTTCCTGGTGACTGCCCATGTAAAAAAAACTAAATAAATGAATAAAAATAATAAAAAAAGAACTCTGCCTGCAGAGCCACCATGGCCCACCCTATAATCAATTTTTGAACATTTTCATAACTCCATAAAAAATAAAACTAATAATAAAATAAAAGTAACAGTGAAAAAGAACACCCTAAGCATGCATACTCCCTAGTACCCCATTTATTTATTTATTTATTTATTTATTTATTTACTTTATTTATTGTCTTTATTTTCTTACTCATCTGTCCATACACTGGATAAAGGCAGTTTCAGTCACAATGTTTTCACAATCTCATGGCCACACCATAAAATCTATAAAGTTATACAATATTCTTCAAAAATCAAGGCTACTGTATTATAGTTCAACAGTTTCAGGCATTCCCCTCTAGCTACTAAAGTACACCAAAAACTGAAAAGGGATATCTGTATAACGCATACAAATAACCTCCAGAATGGCCTTTTGACTCTATTAGAAATCTTTCAGCCACTGAATTTTTTTTGCTTTATTTTCCTTCACCCATTTGGTCAAGAAGTCTTTCTTAGTTCCACAATGTTTTGGCCAGGTTCATACCCAGGAGTCAGGTCCCATGTTGCCAGGGAGATTTATACCCTTGGGAGTCATGTCCCATGTAAGGAAGAGGGCAATGAGTTTATCAAAGGGTTGGCTTAGAGAGAAAGGCCATGCTTAAACAATGAAAATGTTTCTCTAGGGGGAGATTTTCATCATAATTATAAGTAGACTTAGCTTCTCCCTTTCAGAAATAAGTTTAATAAGGGCAAGCCCTGAGATCAAGGGCTTGATGTATTAAATTGGTAGTCCACAATGTTTGCAACAATATCTGGTCTTCTCAAGGTGGTGAGGTTTAATATTTCCACATTTTTGCCTGGTCCCTCCTGGGGGTTTTAGTAATACTTTTTTAAAAATCTTCTCTCCTGTTTACTCTGGGATGTATTGGAATATCTCACTAACCTGTACAAACCAACAAGATCTCACCCCCTATTCAAGGTTCCTTGTAATTATGGTGTTTGAATAAACTGAACATACAAGTTAAATTAGATAGTGTGTTACAGGAATATACATTTTGCATGAAATAAGCGTCTCTTCCTTTAGTCTCACACAGAAGTTGAAGTTTTAAAACATAGTTAATATCATTTTTTACCCTTTAGTGTGATTTACTTTAGTCCTAAACAGATCAGCTCCATTCATATGTCTAACTGAAGACTAAGTTGTTTTTCAGCTTTTTAAACAGCCAGTGTGTGGGGTAATACTGACTTATATAGTGGCAGAACTCTAGCTATGAATCTCAGGTGTCACACAGATGCTCAAAATTCCAGAGAACAGTAAGATTATACTCAAAGATCTCAACATCTCTGAATTTAGTAATAACAGTTACAACTCTGGAATAGACATGACTCATATAAGAGCTTACAAACTGGGAACCTTTACAATAAGACTTCCCCTGATAACCTATGCCCTTGGATTCAATTCATAGTAGTTGCACATTGTACACAGTCCATATCAGAGAGGCATTATAATATCTGTCTTTTTGTTTCAGATTACTTCACTCAAAGCACTGTCCTCAAGGCTCATTCACCTCGTTGCATGTTTCACAGCATTATTCCTTCTTGCCACAACTCAATTTTCCATTGTATGTATATACCACAGTTTGCCCTTCCATTAATCAGTCATTGTAGTATTAGGCCACCTCCATCCACTGCAAATCATGAAATTCCACCCTAAATGCCAGTGTGCAAATATCCATTTATGTTCCTGCTTTCAGCCCTTCAAAATATATACCTAAAAACATGGTTTTGGGATCATATGGCAACCCTACACTTAGATCATGTGGAACCACCACACTGAACAAGAACATCTCTCTCCACATTTTCACCAACACCTGTTATCTTTCTCTTTATTTTTAAGTGATTTTATTCACACACCATATAATACATCCTAAATAAACAATCAATGTTTCATGGTGTAATCAGATATTTATGCATTCACAACCACAATCTGTATGAGGACTTTTCAATCTCTTCCACAGAGAAAGAGGAGGAAAAAGTTAAGAATAAAAAATAATAAAGTAAAACTTAAAAAAACAAAATAAAATAAAATAAAAAGGAGAAACAACAACAAAAACCTCATACCCTTTCATTTTATCTCCCACATATTAATTAAGTTCTTGATATATTGCCTTAATTTCACATAATGGAAGCACATTCCAATGTCACTGTTAAGTATAGACTCTACTTTCCATTGAATGCACTTTTTCCATATGTCATCCTATTTTCAGCACCTTCACAGTTGACCTTCCATTCTTCTCCCCCAAGTAAAACCATTCTTATATTTGTACATTAAATCACCATCATATATTTGTACATTTAATCACCAGCATTGTGCACTTTAGGTTTTCTTAAGTTATACAGTTATGTAAGATATAAGTTATACAGTTAAATATAAGTTATTCAGTTATATAAGATAGATAGTTATATTCTACCTTTTTTTCTGTTGTCATATATGCCCCTAGCATTCTTCTTTCAACATACTCACACTCCGCTTCATTCAGTGTACTTATAATATTGTGCTACCATTAAATACTATTGTGCTATCCATGTCTGGATCTTTACCAATCATCCATTTGAACATTGTGTACAACCTCAGCATGGCATGTCTTATCTCTACCCTCTTTCTGTCTCCTGATGAACTGTGTTCTCAACTTTAAGTCTCAAAATTTACTCACTACTATAAATTCATATTAGTGAGACCATACAGCATTTGTCCTTGTGTTTCTGGCAAATTTCACTAAACATGCTATCCTCAGGCTTCTTCCAGGTTGTTTCATGCATCATGATTTTATTCTGTTGTAGCATATCTTATTGTTTCTCTCTTTATACTTGCTGAAAGTCTTCATTTCTACACTCTTCTCTTCTGTCTTTTACTATCTGCCTGTGGTGCTCCGTTTAGTACTTTTTGTAGAGCATGTCTCTTTTCAAAAACTCTCTCGTGTTTGTTCTGAAAATATTTTAAACTCTCTGTCATTTTTCAAGGACAGCTTTGTTAGAAATCCAATTATTGTTTGGCAATCTTTATCTTTCAGTATTTTAAATATATCATACCTCTGACTTTTGCCTCCATGAGTTCTGCTGAGAAATGCACACATAGTCTTATTGAGCTTGCTTTATATGTAATAGATTGATTTTCTCTTGCTGCACTCAGAATTTTCTCTTTGTCGCTGATATTTGACAATCTGATTAGTGAGTGTCTTGCAGTAGGTCTATTTGGAGCTATTGTTTGGGGGTACTCTGTGCTCCTTGAATCTGTAATCTTATGTCTTTCATAAGAGATGTGAAATTTTCAGTGATTATATTCCATACTATTTATTCTCCCTTTTACCCTTCTCCTCTCTTTCTATAACACCTATAACAAAATTTCTATTAGTGAGCTTCAGTTCGTCATTCTATTTCCTGAGACCCTGTTATATTTTTCCATTCTTTACCTTATCTGTTCTTTTGTGGGTAGGATTTCAGATGTTCTGTCCTTTAGTTCACTAATACTTTCTTCTGCCTCTTGAAATCTGCTGCTGTAATTCTACACTGTGCTTTTCAACTCTTCTATTGTGCCTTTCATTCACATAAGTTCTGCATATTGTTTTTTCAAGCTTTCATATTTTTCTTTATGGTCACCCAGTATCTTCTATATAACCTTAATCTCATTTGCCATATCTTCCTCAACTCATAGAATTCATTTTTGAATTGATTTAGCTTGCTTGTTTGAACATTTTTAATTAGTTGTTTCAACTACTGTATCTCATTTAAAGTGTTACTTTGTTCCTTTGACTGGGTCATATCTTCATTTATCCTAGTATGACTTATAATTTTTGCTTGTGTGTAGCCATCTGATTCTTTTATTTTGGAGGTCATTTTCACTCTTTTCTTTGGGTTTTCTTTTTGGCTAAATTTGTTCTCTATCTGTTCTTTGGCATTCAGTTTAACTTGTTCTAGACCTTGATTATAGCTGTTGTTAAACTAATCAGAATTTTTCACCTCTTGTTTTTCTGGTTCTTCCCCTATGTGTATGGAAACTTTTCAGAGGAAGTGATATGATCCAGATCTGATCAAACTCAATGAGATTTTCTCAGACAAGGCAGCCACAATTCTCTGGGTGTGGGTGTAATCTGTATGAAGTTTCCTTGAGGATGAGACCCAGCAGGTTGTCTGACTTTCCTGTGGAGACCCTACACTCTGCTTTTTCTATCCTGCCTAGTAGGTGGTGCTTGCTAGCCAAGAAGTCACCACCTGTATAAAGTCACTTGGAGTCTTTAATTTTCAACCTTCTAGGGACATGACTGAGACAGAGGCTGAGGTGGAAGGCCTATTTAATCTGTTCCTGATTCCCAGCCCCTGGAGTCCAAATTCTCTAGAAGGCCAACACTTGAGATGGGCCCCACTCACTTTTTCTTGGGAAAGAAATGTCTTTTAGGGAATTATCTCCTTCATTTGACTTGTTATTTTGTCTCTCAGGCCTATATTAACCCTGCCCTTGCCTGGGTCAGCATTGACAATTGAAAATGCCTAAGGCTTCCTCTAATGAGCTATTTAGAATACTTTATAAAAAGAAGGAAAAAGTAAAGAAAAAATAAATTAAAATTCTTATTCATAGCCAATCTTCCCAGCCCCCAAAGTTACCACTTAAGAGCCAGAGCTGATGCTCAGCTCTATATGCCCCTTTTCTTGGGACACAGCTTTTTTCCAATGTTGTGAGCTCAGCTGACTCCAAAAGCCTCTTTTTTTCATCAATTCATCTCCTCTCTGCCTGGAGAGTCCTCAGAGTTACTTTCCTGCTTGCTCTTGGTTCATCTGTGCTCAGAGATTGTATTCTGCAGTCCAAATTTCTTAGTTAAAACCACAATTAGAACATGTTTGAGCTACCTTCCCTTGCTTCTAGTAGAAACTGGTTCTTTTTCCCATGTGCAAGTGTCTCCAACAAAGTCTTCAATGCCAGTAGGTGTGGGATGCCAGTCTCCATGATTTGGGAGCTTTATTTACAACTCTGTACTTTAATCTTGGTCCTTCAACCCATTCCAGATTAATGTATGATGTGAGTTTGGTCACAAAAGTTCCTCAAAAAGTTCTTCCAGATAGTTCCTTGCAATTTACTAGCTGCTAAAGAGGACTAACTAAATTCCACACCTCAATACGCCACCATCTTGCCCCACCTCCCTTTAATACATTTTGACACCTATGAAATGGAGGAGAGTAAGGAGACTTATATGATGAAAGGTTTTCCACATTCTAAATGAAATGGCAAAATACTAACTCTGGGTAGAATCTGAAAATTTCCATTGGTAGGACATAAAAACTAAGACAATGACTTAAAATATCAATGAAAGTTATTACATAATAACCTATAGAATAATTTAAATAGAATATCACTGAAAATTAATCCAGCAGAAGGCAAAATGAAACAATGAAATGAAAAATATCAGAGAGGACAAATTGAATCAAATGAGAAAATGAAAGAAAATAAACCAAATTATATCAATAATTACTTTAAATGTAAATATTTTAAGCATACAAATTAACAGAGAATATCAATTTGGATAAAGAAGCAAGAGCCAACTATATGTGGTCTACAAAAACCCACTTTAAAGATATCATAAATAAGATAGAAAATATATGCTTTGCAAATAATAATCAAAAGAAAACTGAATTAGCTACATTAATATCAGAAATACTACACTAAATGCAAATAAAATATCCAGGGATAAAGAGGAGTATTATATAATAATAAAAAAACAATTCATCAGGAAAACATAAGTACCCTAAACATGTATAAGTTTAACAACAGTGCTTCAAAAATCATGAAGAACAAACTGATAAACATGAAAAAAGAAACAGAAAAATTCAAAATTTAATGATTTAGAATTAAAACTAGGTGGCAATGAGCAGGCCATGGTGGTTTAGCAGGCAGAGTTCTTGCCTGTCATGCCGGAGACCCGGGTTCATTTCCCAGTGCCTGCCCATGCAAAAAAACCCACAAAAACAAACAAACAAAAAACTATATGGGAAGTAATAAATAAACTGAAGAAACAGAAATAGGCAAGGATATAGAATAACTCTAGAATATTTAACACCCAGCTTGATGTAATTTGATTTTTTAAGTCATTCCAGCAAATAGCAGAATGCTTATCCTTGAACAGCACAGGAAATATTGATTGAGACAGACAACTTTTGGGTTATAAAACAATACTTAAGAAATTTTTAAAATTCAAATCATACAAAATTTAGTCTCTGATCACAATAGAAAACAACAGAAATAATAACAGAATATTTAGAAAATATAGAAGTATTGTAAATTAAACAAAAAGATTTCCAAAATATACATGAGTTGAATAGGTAGATCCCAGAGAACTTAGAATATGCTTTAAATTAATTACATGTGAACTAAAATATAACATATAAAATCTTTGGGAGGCATGTAAAGCAAGGCTTAAAGGAAATTTAAGGTAGTGTATGCTTATATTATAAAAGAAGAAAAATAACTCTATAATCTAAACATCAACACTAAGAAATTCACAAAAAAAGCAAAATAAATGCAAAAAAGATGAACATAATAAAGATAAGACCACAAATAAGGGAAATTAAAGCCTAAAATGATTTTTAAAAACCAACAAAATCTACATGGTTTTTAAAGACAGATCAATAAAATTTATAAAATTCTTTCTAAACCAATCAAGGAATAAAAAGTAAAAATGCAAAATAATATTATTATAAAAGAGGGAATTCCACTAAATACGCCCAAAACATAAAAGAGATCATGAAGTTAACTCCTTAGATTACAGGGAAAATTTCAAGGAATGATACAACTGATTAAGAAATAAGATCTCTAAAGAGCTCTTTATTAAAAATTGCCTAAAAAGAAAATTCCAGGAAATTCTGTCAAACATCTGAAGTAGAAAAAACATCAATTATTCACCAATCTCTTCCAGATAATTGAAGAAGACAAAACATTTCTTAACTCATTTAATGAGGCCAGAATTACATTAATACCCAAACCAGAAAAAGATTGCACATAGAAATAACAGTTCTAGGCCAATATTCTTCATGAATGTGGATGCAAAAATTTCCCATAAAATGTTGGCAAATCAAATCTAAATATATATATAAAAAGGATAAAGCATGATGATAAAGTCAAATTTATCCCAGGAATTCAATGATTTGTTCAATATCTGAA
The DNA here is from genome assembly GCA_004026745.1 of Myrmecophaga tridactyla. Lineage (NCBI taxonomy): Eukaryota > Metazoa > Chordata > Mammalia > Pilosa > Myrmecophagidae > Myrmecophaga > Myrmecophaga tridactyla. Next base: position 106,642 of record PVIY010000756.1, on the reverse strand, counting down.
AATCAATTAATTTAATTAACTGTGTTAACAGACTAACCAAAAAAAAAAAACATAACAGATGGCTATATCATAAGATGCAGAAAAATCATTTAAAAATGTTAATCTTCCATTCATAATAGCAATCTTGGAATAGATCAGAGGTTCCCTAAATTCATCAAGGGCATTGTTGGATATTAAGCTATGTATACCACAAATGACATATTCAAATTTTAATCAAACTTCCTGTGGGTTTGACCACATTTGTAAATAGAATGTTTGAATAAGTTAAGGTGAATCAAGGTGTGGAGTCATATATGAATAATATCTTCAAAGATTTTATGCAGGTTTGGACAATCGAATCAGGGTGGATCTTAATCCATATTACTAGAGGCCCCATAAAGAGAAGCTAAAAGTCAGAAACAGCCATAGAAGACCAAGGATAGGGCGGCTGCTGTGGCTCAGCAGGCAGAGCTCCGACCTGCCATGCTGGAGGTCTGGAGTTCAATCCCTGGTGCCTCCTGCCCATATGCAAATTAAAAAAAAAAAAAGAAGACCAAGGATATTTCCATATGAGGGAGGTGTACAATCAGCAGAAAGCATTGCCTTATCAACATTGTGCTTTAGGAATTTTAGCCTCCAATGTGTGACCAATAAATTATTATTTAAGCCATAAATTCTGTGATATTTGGCAGAGGCAACTCTGGCAAACTAAGACAATCATTTACAGAAACATCTATGACCAACATAATTCTGGCTGGAGAATGACTGAATATTTTCTCACTAACATTAGGACTGAGGAAAGGATGTTGGGGTCTCACCACTCCTATTCAACATTGTATTTGAAGTTCTAGCCAGAACTATATGGCAAGAAAAATGAATAAATTCCCTACAGATTGGAAATGAAGACACAAAACTGTCTCTACTCGCAGACATGATTGTCAAAATAGAAACTGTCAAGGAAACTTCATCAAAACTCCTAAAACAATTAAACAAGCTTAGTGAGACAGCAAAGTAGAAAGTCAACATAGAAAATTCAGCCTTATTCCTATATTTTATGAAGGAACAGTTAGAATTTAAAATTAAATAAATACCATTAACTATATCACAAAAAAATGAAGTGCTTAGGTAGAAATTCAAAAAAAAGTGAAACATATATATAATAAAAACTGTAAACATCAATGAATTAAATGAAAGTTGAAGTAAACAGAGATGTATATCAAGTGTATCGGTTGGAAGGCATGATATTGTTGAGATATAAATCTTCCGAATTTAATGCATAGATTCAAGGCAATTCCAAACAGTTTATAATAAGGTTTTTGTTGATAATTACAAGCTAATTCTAAAATTTAAATGGAAAAATAAAGGAATGAAAATAGCAAAGCAATTCTGCAAAGAACAAAGTTGGGAGATAACTACATACCCGATTTCCAAACTTAATATAAAACTGAAGTAATCAAGACTCTGTAGTATTTCCATAAAGGGATCCAAAAAGATCAAGGGGACATGATCTATTCATACAGAGACAAGATGGACCTCCAAAAATATAAACTGATTTTTTTATAAAACTAAAATTACTCCAAAATAAAAATAGTTATACAAAAATGAGTTTCTATGGAGTGTTGATTCATCTATGCACCTTTTAACATTGTCCCTGTTGCCTTTATTTTCTAAATATAATGTATTAATTTTCCCAGTTATTGTCATTTAAGAATGTACCATTTTTGTCTTCATAAACTATGCTCCTGTGATCATTCTCTCAAGAGTATTTTAGACCATATATTTGAGTGTTTCTTTATGGTATGCAACTAACAATAGTGCTAGGTTGTAGATTATATGAATATTCAACTTTATAACATAGCAGCATGTTTCCCCAAATTGTAACAATTTATATTTACACCAAGAATACATATATGATTTCCTATTATCTATGTCTTCTCCAAACCTTGGAATCTCATGCTTTCTACTTTTGCCAATGTTGTCAGTTCAAACAATATCCCATTCTGATCTTAATATAACTTTCCATGACTACAAATGGTACTGATAGGGTTCATTTTATTCATATCATTTTTCTGTAATTTTTGTACAAGCTTTAATGAGACAGAATTTATAAATCATAAAATTCAGCTTTTTAAGATGTATAATTAAGTTTAGTATATTTATGTAGTTGTACAATCATCATCACAATGTTAGAACATTTTCATTACTACCCAAATAAACCCTCTACCCACTAGCAGTAATTCCTAATTCCCTTCTCCACCAGCCCAATAATTTTAATTTTAACCCAATTAAAAGTTTAGATTAATGCTGATGTTTGATATCTTTATGCCCTTGCATTGCACAAAAGGCAATGCGATACCTGTGAGCACTTAATTTAGAGGCTCAGATTCACTGACATCACAGACTTCATAATATAAATCAGAACTTATTAAGAAAATAACCAAAAGATTGTTAGAAATGAAACATAGTTACATCAGCAGGACAGCACCAACAAACAAAGAGGAGCACTGGGGAATCCCAGAGGCAGCATTTTCAGCGTCTGACTGGAAAAGTCTTGAGCAAAGTATCCTCCTCTTCTCTTGGATAAGATTTTCTATCCCTCTCTGTCCCCTCCTCTTCTTTTTTCTTTCTGCTTACATGCAGTTTATATGATGTTTTTACACAATAGTGGCCAGATACCAATTAGCTTACATGACCAGGCCCAGCTGGGAACTTGCTAGGGACTGACAGGTGCTTTCTAGGACCTAGACAACTCTATTAAAGTGCATCTCCTTCTGAGAAGATAGCCATTCCTCCCAGCTGAAGTGCACATTTCAACAATTTATAACCAAGGTCATGTAATGGCAACATCAGTTGAGTATAACAAACTCTATAAACTTAGTTTTACTTTCATTTGTCCCTTAGAGTTTGATTTGCTTACAATGTAGGTCATGGACATTCTCAGGGTAAATTTTGTTTTTTTTCATTGAAATATACATATATTTTTATTTAAATAAAGGACAAAGCATTAAAATATTACTGTACAGATACAGATTTTAAAAAGGAAATTATAACAGATAAAGACAAAATAATTCAGGATAAAGGTATATCATCCACATGGTTTGGATATCATTTAACTGGTAGAACAAGAGTATATGTTAGGAACAGCTTTACCTATAGCAATAGTATATGTTAGTTATAGGTCCACCTGGTCTGTGGCAAGAAAAATACCACCCAGTCAGTACAATATTCACATAGTCTGGGGCAAAAAATGGAAAATATCAGGAAATATCACCAACTACAATATGTTAGGAAACAAACAAACACATTACCCAGCCAGTGCAGTATTTTAATATTCTTTACCCTGGCCAGGGGCAAAACACTACCCAGCCAGTACAGTGTTTTAATACTAGTTAACTTGGTCTGGGGCAAACAACAAACATATTACCCAGTCAGTATGATATTTTAATACTAGCTACCCCAGTCTGGAGCAAACAACAAGTACATTATCCAGCCAGTACAGTATTATAGTACTCTCTACCCTGGCCCAGAGCAAAACATTTCCCAGCCGGTGCAGTATTTTTTTTATGCCAGCTACATTGGTCTGGGACAAAAAAAAAACACAACAGAACAACAATGATAGATTAAGCAGAGTATACGGAACTCCAAGTTGTGACCCATACTTTGTGGAATTTTCTACTAAATGTTTGCCAAAGAGTACAGCAGCAGGAGAACAAGCAACAGAATAGAATTAAGGATGCTATTATACTGACCAATGTTATTTAATACTGAATGCCAGGCACCAGTGAGAGAGATCCTCCATGACTGTCAAGAGTCTTGGTAAAGGGTGTGTATGATTTTTACTTTTTCATTTATTTTTTGGAAAACATTCTTAACAGGATCTTGATTAGCAAAGATATATGTGCAACATTTTATATGTATAACAACACAAATTCCTTTTTGAGCAGTTGTTAGAGTTAGCCAAGTTCAGTTCTGTTTCGTGGTTGGTGTTATTTGTCACAGAAGTCCTTCAGTTCCATAAGTAGGGAGTTCAGCACAAATCCAGCAATGAGAGACATTATGCATTCAGGCATAGATATGAGCCTATGATGTCAGATTATTAGTCATCTGAAAATCATTTAGTTGAAGATAATGAACAATGTAACATACTTATTCATGAAGAAAAAGTTGATTAGAGGGCAAAATTTCTAATTCATCTTTTTAGCATAGGTAATTATTACTGTATTATTATTTTCCTTTGTTATTATTTCAACAGCCCTTCGCCTGTCATGACTGTGTTTATTTATATTTTAGAGCTAATTTTTATATCAGTGGAGCCAAATTCTCCTATATGAGTTGTATATTAGGAGCACAGTTTAGCTTGTGTCAGTTTTTCTTTTTATATGATATTACAAGTAATTGTTCTTAAAATGGGAACCATTGTCACTTTGGATTTGTAAAAGGGGATCCATAATGTAGTGTAATAATATTTAGTTATACAAGTATTTCTCAGGGTGTCACGTCGGTATGCACAGGCAACAAGCACTCCAGATTAGGTACATATGTACTGATACCCTCTATCATGAGGCAATGAGTCCAATATAATTAATTTGCCATATTTGGGCAGAGAGCTTTTCTTTTGCCAATTCCCCTGTTACTACTTTTGGTATTGTTTGTAAAGCATTTTTAAAATGAATTTTACATTGATTTTTTAATCTGATTTAAAATAGAAAAATCAATCCCTTTGGCTTGTGCCCACCTGTGCATAGCTTGTGTGTCTAAATGTCCAGACTGCCAATGCATCCATTGTGAAAAAACAGAGTCTTCTTTATTAATGCTATTAACAGCAATTTTTGCCAAGGCATCTGTGGTAGTATTATACTTACATTCAGGGTTGAGTGGGCATCTACATGAAAAACAGATATGTTAGTACCTTGAACAATTTCCCATAATGTTATTTTCTTATAATTCCCTTCCATGTATTTTTTAATTATTTTGTTTACAGGTAGGCAACCAGGTAGTTAATCCATTGGCCACTTCCCATGAATTAGTAAATAAACTGAAACGGTTTGGTTAAACAAATTATTATGTTGTAGTTTAATATTATGCAGTTCAGTTATTGACAGAAGGGTAGAAGTCTTAATTTTTATAACATTTTAAAACATTTTTATGCAACCTAAAACATACTAAATATGCTTTATTTTTAGCACTTTATTTTTACAATGTTAAAAAACAAATGTTGTGCAACTGTTTGGAATAAAAATATATCCTTTAGAGTTTGACTTTGAAAAAGCAAAATGTTAAAAGTTGTCAGGTTTGAAACAATATATTTTTTTTTACTAATTAAAGCTGAGGGAAAAAAAGAAACTTAACCTTTTCAAACAGTGAGCTGACTTTTTTTTCTTAAATAGCCACGGACATGATATAGTCAACATAAAGTACAAGAAGTTATTTTGATAAAACACAGACTCCCTGCTTTTTACATTGATTGTATACAGGAGACTTTTATAACTTTTCATTAAAACAGCACAACAGGGCGGGTCACGGTGGCTCAGCGGCAAGAACGCTTGCCTGCCATGCCAGAGGACCAAGGTTCGTTTCCCGGTGCCTGCCCACGTAAAAAAAAAAACAAACAAAAAAAACAGCACAACAGTTCAAGAAAACTTTGTCACATTAACAAACAGAAAATTGAATTTTAGTTTTGCATTTGTTTATTATTTGATATTAAAGTTTAAAAAATTTTATAGATACATTATGACCATAATTTCCTTTTCCACAAACCTTCAGCAACTTGTTATATTTATTTAGGTTTCATTTATTTTATCTTAGGACACAGTTATCCTCTTTTTTCCTTTTAATAAAAACACATTTTTTATATCCTTCATTTTTAGTTATTAAAATGATTTTGAAGGCAGTGTAAGGGTATCTCAGGATTAGAATTCTCTCCTGTCATGCTGGAGACCTGGGCTCAATTTCTGGAGCTTGCCCAAGCCAAAAAAAAAAAAAATGATTTCGGAAACTGCCTTCAAACAAATATTTCATCACATACCATTATTAATAAAATTAAACTTGTCAGAATAATGTTAAATATTTAAAACATTTTAGTTAATGCATTTTTGAAAAATGATTTTACAATTTTTAACAAGAATTTTCACATTTTTAAAGTTTTTGATTGCTATATATTTTTTAAAACCTCAAACAAAAGACACCTTATTTGTGATTTTTCTTACCAAATTAATTTAATAATAAGATGCTATTAAAATTTAAAATTTCATTCTTAGGTTACTTTTCACTGATGCTTTATTTATACAATGAGCATGCAGCATTATAAGAGGAAATTAATTTCTTCTTTCTTCTCCAAATTTAAACTAATTATTCAAAACATAACTCAAAAGAGACATAGTTGGCACATTTTGAGAGTTTCCCATGGCTAGGCAACACTAAAAAAGTCAGAAAGATAAAACGTTAAGACCAAAATTTTTCAGTTAACAAATATTTCAATTTAAAAGCAAAGAAAAATCATGATGACAAAACCTGCAAATAAGGAGCTTCTTAATACTAAAAGCTTCCCCAATTCAAAAATACAAAATATAAAACTAATGGGGAGTCACAAAGCTGGAGTCACAGATAGTGGGGCTTAAACCCACGAAGTCCACATTAATGAGGCCAGGCCAATTCAAGTCTCCTTCTCATGAGCATTAAGGCTGGCAAAATTAAAGTAAACACAGCATGAACGGACTGACAAAGTGAAAGCAATTAGAAGAGACAATATTATACACTTACCTAGCCCAGGGAAAGTTTGAGCTTCAAAGTCATTATCACATAAAATGCCTTATGCCTGCCCACAGCAGAAGTTTCACCCAGAACCTCCAGCTCCAGTCTTCTAGGGAAATCTCCTGGTAGCTGCTAGGCATGGAGCTGAGGGATCTGGGAAAACTACATGGACAGATGAGACATGATCAGGGTCACATTTCAGAGCATTATGTGGGTCTCATCAGAATCTCCAAATTGTTATTACAAGCATGACACTTTCCATAGAAGGGGCTACCTGACTCTGCTAAAAAGGAAAAACATGTCTCATGTTTTCTCTATTTAATACATTCTAATAGATCCTGTCTAGTCTCATTGCAAGTGCTCTTTGCAAGAAACTGAAGGAATCGCCCCAAAACCAGCTTAAGGTGGGGATGTGGGCTTTTCTTATTTAACAATTTTGAGGAAATCCTGAAAAGGGCTTACTGAAACATGAACTCCCAAATGCTTTGTAGCATTAGAAAATACAAACCAGGGAGATAAAACTTTCAAATCCAAAACATCCTGCAAACAAAAGGACATGAACCTGGCAACTTTAAATTTATTAATAATGATCCTAACAAAGCATTACAATATTCAGAAGAACACAGACCATATTTTCTACACATTTTTTAAAAGCTTGTCTTATTAACCTTCATCACTATGAAGTCATGCTGAAATGTGAATCCTGCTCACTATGCCAATTGTGTTGCATGATATTTGTAGCCACATAATTTAGAGGCATTCATGGACAACAAAGTGATATAAAAACAGAATTTATTAGGAAAATAATTAAAAGGTTGTTAGAAATGAGACATAGTTACATCACCAGGCAGGACAGTGCCAACACCTGAAGGAAATCCCAGAGACAGCATTTTCAGGGTCCGATTGGAAAAAACTTGAGCAAAGCATCCTCCTCTCCCCTCAGATAAAATTCTCTCTTTCTCTGTCCTCTCCTCTTCTTTTTTCTAACTGCTTACATGCAGTTTATATGAAGCTTTTACACAATAGTGGCTGGATTTCAATTAGCTTACATGACCAGATCCAGGTGGTCCTCTGGTAACTGGTTAGGGACTGAGAGGAGTTTCCTGGGACCTAGATAACTTAATTAAAGCACATCTCCTTCTGGGAGGCTAGCCAGTCCTCCCAGCTGGAGTGCACGTTTCAACAATTTATTACCAACGTCACACAATGGCAATGTCAGTTAAGCATAACAAACTCTATAAACCTAGTTTTTCTTTCACCTTGCTACCACTTGAGTTTTCCTTGAAGGAAAGGAAAATTTGTGTAAAGTAAAAAAAATCTTAGGTGAAAGATTTCCATGATGATTTCTGTAAGTTTTTCTTTTCCCTCTTCTCTTCTTGATGTTAACAGGTTTCTGGAGAATTGTGATATCTGCTATGATTTTTAAAAATCAATATATGTGACTTGGTTTTTCTTTGCCTGGTGATGCAAGTATTTTTTTCAAAGTTCAATAATTTTTAGGATATGTACACACACACAGAGAGTATAGTCTTTTTATAGAGTATCTATGATATATATGATTTATTATATAGATTTTACTGTATAGATAAGGTTCATTATATCTATATAGTACATATATTACACATGCATAAATACCATGCTGTACTGTGTCATGGTTTCTTTGGGACACTATTTGAACTTTCAGTTGAAAAGTTCATATCTTTTACTCATAAATTTTGTTTAAGTATATGTTTTTTTCATCTTCTGTTTCTTTTAATATATTCTAATAGATCCTGTCTAGTTCTTTGTTTTTTTTTTAGTACTCATCTTTGAATTGGTGAATATTTTTCGGGGTCATTTATTAATTTTGAAATTTTCCTAGTGGAAAATTCACCAGGGCTGAATAAATTTTCCTTGTTATACCGAGTTCTCATGTGTGTCCAGTTATTTTGATGTAACAGGACTGTTTACAATATGGCTTATCTCTGTATTTAGGCTCTTCGTGGTACAAAAGCCTGCTGATGGAAAAGTCCAACATCATTGGTCCATCTTATTATTGTTGTTGTCCAAAAGTGATTTAATTTTTCATATCACCTGTACCCCTTTCCTTGGAGAAATATACATTGCTAGTTATATCTGGTATCAGTAACCATGGAAATTTTCTCTGTCTTGTTCTTCCTGTACTTGTGTTTGAACTTCACTACTTTTAGCAATATTTTTAGACATATTCGCACTTGTGCTTTCATATGTTTCTTTGTTCTTTTTTCTTTCTCTGTAATTTCTAAGATAAGTAGAAAATTCTTGCTTTATACAGCCATGTTCACATGAGTCATATCCTTTCTACTATAAATATTTTTCTTAGACTGTATGACATTATTTGGCAAATGTATATGCAATTCTAGATACTAATTTTTACATGGTAGGTTTGTCCAATTATTATTGCTTTCTTTTTTCCATACAGTAAAGTTTTATAGTTTCACCCTAAAGTACTGCATATTCTTTGATAAGTCACCCCTCCTATCCTGTACTAGAGTATTATTGTTATAGTTCTCTAACTACAACAATTTCCTTATTTAATTGAATCAAAATTGATTACCTATTGATCAGAGTTAATTTCTTCCTCTATTTCTGTGCAACCATAATTTGTGATGTGACCTCACGGAAACATCAAAAATTCCACAGATAAAAACAAAGAAAATTTGGAATTATTTTCATAATACTATTAGAAAGTTTACCTTACCTTTCAGACCAGAAAACAAAATATTGAAATGAGAATTGATTGTTTTAACCAAATCAATGGAACAGTTTCTGTGAATAAGGGTAATAAAGCTAATAAACATAATCTTGGTCCTGCCACATTCATTTCTCTGAATTAATGCCTATTTTTTCAGGTTTGAAAACACTTTATGGGACAACTTGTAGTACTTTTTAAATGTTATCATTTGCATTTGCCTTATTAATCCTCATTTCTTTTATATAATATGAATATGTGTTTCTGACAAGCAATGATTTTCTGTGACAAGCATGGGAGAACACTTTGCTAATTAGAGAGGCTTACATATTCCCTAATATTCTATCATCCAAGCCTTTGATCTGATGTATTTCCCAGTTGAATGAGTAACTGAATACTGACCATACAGAGGGAAATCCATCTTTCATATGAAGAGGCTGAATATGACACAAAAGAGATAACTCCTATAATTGCAAATTGCTTTCTAACCCAACTCTAATAGTTCTAGGGAAAAATTGTCAAAATCTCAAAAAATTAAAAAAAAAAAAGATCCAAACATGTTTAAGTCTAGAGATTGTGGCTTCTTTTAAAAAACCTAAGGAGCATTTTCTCTTGGTTTCCAATACAAACAATCATCATTAATTAGAATATAATTTGTGGAATTTAATATAATTTGGATTGGGGTTCACCTAAAATCTGAACAAATTGTGGTAATTATAAATTTCTTTTATTTTCATTAAGACTAAGACTTCATCCTGGAATCTATATTATTAAGATATATCTATTTATGCTATGTACTAGGAAGAAATAAAATGATTTTTATAGAAATCTATAGTTCAGTTTTTTCACTAATAGTTTGTGTATATTAATGAAGCTTTTGTGGAAATATTGCTTTTCTGCTTTTGCTATAACTGTATGGCTGTGCATATACATGTATGCAATATATAATTGTAAATTTTACCTCCATTGTCATAGTTCTTCAGATAAGGACCAAGGAGAAAATATTTTTATATGATATAGAGTTCAGGGTAGGTTTGCATTATTTAAAAAATTACTTATGGAGAAAATAAAAAATCATACTTTGTAATATTTCATTCCTTGTATTTATTTATTGTGGAACTTGAGTATTCTTATTTTCAAAGATTAACTGAAACACTTAAGTTAGTGTGACAAAAGCTCATCTGCATGTCCCTGCTAAGTTTTTGAGAAGGAGTTAAAAGTTTTTGGCTCTGCCACTGATTCCCTAGGTGATCTTAGGCAAGTAATTTACTTCTCTATTCCTGATATCCAGTTAGTTATAAGGTTAATCATATTTGCCATATATTTACCTTGCACTTGGATTAGAGAGTTGATCATTGAAAAATGTTTATAAGCTAAATAAGAAATAAGTGCCAATTATGATTTACACTTTATATGCTTTCTACTGATAAAGCAATAAAGGCAAATTTGCCAATTTTAAAGCCTCTCAAGGGAAGCATGTTTAAAAAATACAGCCATTGACAGGAATAAAAGTAGTCTTGGAATATAGCTCAAGAGTTTTGATATAATCCTCTGCACTGGTGGATGACTGTTCTTATTTTCAGTCATTCTGCTTTAAAATCTCCACAGAAAAGTAATAATCTGAATTATATTACAACAAAAAAACCACCTGCTATATTCAATCAAAATTATTATTTCTGGATTTTTCCTATACAAATACAAATAATCCATTTAGTTTTGTCTGTATGGTTGGTTATATAAAGATTTTTTCCCCATTCTTGTGAGAGTTGTTTGCTCTTTGAAGCTATAGGACTTTTTAAGTTGTTATTGCTTGTTGTGATTTCCTTAAGCTTTTTATTTGAATACCCCACTTTGATTTTCTCTTCATGAAATTATATCATCTCAGTCTCAGAAATAATATAAACAAGAATACTACATGAAATGTACCTATTATTAAAAACAGTATATGATTCTGTATGTACCTACAATATGATATTACTAAAATACTAATATGAATAACTAAAATATATCTTATTGCTTTCCAACTGACTGGGGGACTTGAATGGAGGTTTCATTTTTAAACGACTAGATGATCAATGTCTGTGCTTATAAGTGTGTACCTTTCCATTTATGTTTATTTAGGATTTAAATTAATTGAGTCTATTCATGGCCTGGTTCATTACAAAATTATTAGTTAAAATAAAAAATACTTTAATGCAAATGTATTTCATTACAGACTTGGAGAAATATCAAAATATATGTATTTCAAGCTTGTGTAAATTATATGTCCTCAACAAAAGCATTTACTGCTTAGGCATTGGGCACCAAGGAGTATCACGTATTATCACATTGAATTTATTAAATTGCTTCCTAGCATGTCAGCTTACTTTACCTTCAAAAATGTATAATTTCTAGGGAGACATATACTAATGGGAAAGAACTTGTATAAGTGATTATTATTCTTGAGGATTACTCTGATCTCAAGCTTTCTCTATATGCAAATATTTATTATCAATAGAAGTTACCAATACTTCCCAACTCTTTGCTCACTTGGAAATTCTGTTTTGAAAACTATGCAGATTTAAATGGGTCAACCCATTTAGGACAGAAAATTTTGTTAGAAAATATAAAGCACATCTTGAAATTTTATATAGTGGCTACAGCATCATTCAATTAACAAGTATTTATTCATGAATATTTTCTACATTTGAAGCAATTAATTTTAAATAACTTTATAATATGGGCAAAAATCCTTTAAAGGGATCTCAGTCATAAAATGTATTCTTCAAATATAACCACTATTTCCTCGATTTTTACTTATAATATATAATGGAAATGTGATTTTTGTGTGGTAGAGGAAGGAGAAAGGGCTTGGAAGAGTGGGAAAGGGTGAAATAAAGAAACATTTAATTCTTCTACTGAGAAGCATAAGTGTATTTGTCAGATAATCCCATAAGTACTTGCACCGGATAAGAATAGAAGCCAAGTTACAATTTGGGGTTCCTGAGGTACTTTGACTTTCCAGATCCCTGTAAGAAGTTTTCTTCATTCTGGAGCAAACACATCCACTAAGAATTCCATGTTTCCTATTCACAATTTCATAAAGCAAAATAAATAGAATAAGAAATTATCTATGGTATCAAAAAGAAGGGATTCTTGGTGAAAATGTTTAAAAGATCATCTGAGGAAACTACCATGGCATTTCTCAAACTATGAGAGCAATTAGACTTAGGTAACCATTGAAGTTTCACCCAAGCCCATAATTCACACTTGCACTATAATATAGATAAACTATTAGGAATTAATTTAAAATGTTTGCCTTCCTTCGTATTGTATAGCCAGTAGATCTAGGGATAGTGGAATATCTTAAAATGAGTATGAAAAATTTTCTTCATTCCATAAACATGGATCAGCAATGATATAAAATCTTGTGTAAATACTAATGTGAATGTGTGTTTTATTTTTATAAGTGCTATGATTGCACAGTGATCTTCAATAACCAAAAATAATTTCTTGAGTTGCTTAAACAAGTATAAATATGATTTTTATCAGTAAGGAGGATTAGAAAGTCCATTCATTTAGAGCGAAAGAGCATAGGCAAAGATATGGAGGTAAAATGAGTTTGGTGAATGGAAAATATAAGCTCTATCTACAAAATATTCTAAGAAGGACCTATTATATTTTTTGTACACATTGCAAGATATATTTTTCTAAGTGATTTTGGCTGCTACCTTTTGTCAATGTCATTTTATCTCACCGACACTTGGGGTGTTTTCATTTTCACATCTGGTAAATTGTACATAGGATACTCATTGAATTTTATCCAAGGGTTAAATATTTATATTGGAATTTTGAACATGTATGAAGGACATGAATGATTTCTACATTAGCAAAATACCTTCTTATGCAAAGCGTTAATTCATCTAAACCCTGAAAAAGCATATAATTAAATGATTTTAGTCTGTTTTCCTTGCCAGTATTTAAATCCTTATTATGTACCCATGATTTCATCTTTAAAAGTGTCTGGCAATTAGATCATCAGTAAAAAGAGTGCAATAGAATGATTAATTTCAATATGCAAAAATAAATTAAAAGATGAAAAACCTTAAGGATCACTTGATTTCATCCTGTACACTTTACAGTTTAAGAAGAATTGAGTCTTTGGGGTGAATTTTTTCTCATTATTATTAATTGTACAGTTTAGATGAAAATATTCCACTTTTAGAAAATTATGTAAAGTACTGACAAATTCCAAGTTGATACTTTTCTTTGTACATGCAAAATTTAATATCATCAGTGATATTACAATGAGAGCACTTGGCTTTGACTATTAACAGCAAAATATTTGGTGTTATCATCATGTCATTAACTTCATATTAGCTTGGTTTGGTCTTCTGGGAGTAGACTTCAGAGTGTCTGTTTTTGTCTGATGGTTGTGAGACCTGTGTGTATGGAAAATTGACAAGCTTGTTGTAATATTGGTATGAATAGAATCATGGCCATTCTGGACAGAAAGGGAAAGAAAAGAGACAGATTGAAAGAAAAATGACTTCAAATCAGAAGATGGAAACTAAACTCTAGAACCAAAAGATCTTGGGCCAAAGGTGTGGACCCATCTGTCCAATAGAAAGGGTGAATGTGCCCCAGAGGCAGAGGGAGGGTGTTCTTCCTGAATGTTTAGGAGGAGTTTTGCTGCCTCAGGCTTCAGAGAGGGTGGAGCACCTCACCAGGAATTGAGGAGAGCCTGCCCACCACGCTACTGCTCTGAAAAGGTTGAACATGTGTCCTGGAGATGGCAGAGTGTCCATGTGCCACCCAGACGCTTGAAGAGGGTGGGAACAAGAACAAGGTGATCTTCCCAATGCTTAGATATGCTGTAACACTCACCCCAAAGTTTGGAGAAAGCAGGCTTGCTACATATGACCTTGGAAAGGGTAACACTGCTGCTATTTCAAACTCTGCATTGAAAAGTTTTTCTGTGGTTGGCTTTCAGACTTTGAAATCTAATGGAGTCTGCCTTGCAGGTTTCCAGAATTATTTGGGACCTTTGACCCCTGTTTTTCTTCCAATTTCCTACTATGGCAATAGAATGTTTATCCTATAACTGTCCCTGCTTTGTATATTGGCAGCAGATAAGTTGTTCTAAGTTTCTTTGTTCCAGAGCCAGAGGAGAATTTTGCCTTAGGACAAATTATGCCTGTAACTTATTTTGCTGAGATTTTGTAATATTTCTGACTTGGAATTGTATTTCTACTGTTACTGAAATTGTTTGAGGTTTTTGTAATAATGTGATGGAATGAATGTACTTTGTATATGGAAAGGACATGCATTTTTGGGATTCAGAGAGTTGAATGTAGTGTTTTGAAGCTGTTATGTACCCCAGAAATGTAATGTTTTTTCATCCAATCTTGTGGGTTCAGACCTATTGTTTGGGTGGCACTTATTGATTTTCCTGTTTCCATGGAGATGTGACCAGCTCAACTGTGAGTGGGACCTTTTGATTGGGCTGTTGCCATGGAGATATGACCCCACCCATTCAAGATGGGACGTAATCCTTTTACTGGAGTTCTCTATGAAGAGAATAAAAGGCAGAAAACCCAGAGAGCAAAGAGCAAACACAGAGGGCAGAGAGTGGAAACAAGAGACACAGATGTTTGTAGATGTTAAACTAAACTAAGGGATGAAATCCAAAATTTTCCCTGGAGAAGCTAAGTGATGACCAACAGATGCATAGAGAAAAAGACTGATTTCAAAAGCTGAAAGCAATGAACTGGAAGGAAAGACCAATAGACACCAGCCATGAGCCTTCCCATCTGAGAAAACCTTCCCATCTGGTTTTGATTTGCATTTCCCTAACAGCTAGTGATGTTGAGCATCTTGTCATTTCCTTTTTATCCATTTATATTTCCTTGTTTGTATTTTATCTCTTTGGAGAAATATCTATTAAAATCTTTTTCACATTTTTAATTGAGTTGTTTGTATTTTTAAGAGCTGATCTGTAGAATTTCTCTATATAATACAGATGTTAAATACTTATTATATACGTGCTTTATAAATATTTTCTCATTGAATTGGTTGTCTTTTCACCCTTTTGATGAAGTTCTTTGAAGCATGAAATGTTCAAATTTGAGGAGGTCTAATTTATCTTTTTAATTTCTTTCTTTATGCTTTGCCTGTAAAGTCTGGGAAACTACTGCCTATCACTAGAACCTGAAAATGTTTTCTTCCATTTTCTTTTAGGAATTTTATTGCTCTAACTTACTTTTATATTTAGGTCTTTGATCCATTTGAGTTAATTTTTGTATAAAGTGTGAAGTAAGTGCCGTCTCACATTCTTTTGCATATAGATATCCAGTTATGTCAATACCATTTATTGAAGAAATTGTTCTGTCCCACTTGAGTGGACTTGGCAGCCTTGTGAAAAATATAATTGACTATAGATCTCCTTAAAATTAAATACTACTCTGAATCACAGGACTTTGTCAGTGTTCTAGATTGCCAGCTGCCAGAATGCAATATAGCAGAAACAGAGAGGCTTTTAAAAAGGAGAATTTATTAAATTGCAGTTTACAGTTCTAAGACCATGGAAAATGTCCATATTAAGGCACCAAAAAGAGGTCACCTTCATTCAAAAAAGGTCGATGAAGTTCAGAGTTTCTCTCTCAGATGAAAGGGCACATAGCAAAGTCAGCTAGCTTACTCTCCTGGCTTCTTTCATGAAGTTCCCCCAGGGGCATTTTCCTTCTTCATCTCCTAATGTCCCTGGATGCATGAACTCTGTAGCCCATCTTTCAAAATGTTTCACTCTTAAATATCTCCAGTACGCAACACTACATTGAATGGGTGGAGACCCATCTCCATGGAAACAACCTAATTAAAGATTACCACCCACAATTAGGGGGGTCACATCTCCAGTGGAGCAATTACAAAGGTCCCACCTAGCAATATTGAATGAAGATTAAAGGACATGGCTTTTCTCAGGTACACAAGATTCAAACCAGCACAGTTAAGAAAGGTAAAAGGCATCCTATGCAATGGGAGACAATACATAAAAATCACATATCAGATAAGGGTTTAATATCCAGAATATATAAAAATGCTACAACTCAACAACAAAAGCAAAACTACCCAATTAATGAATGGGCAAATGATATGGATAGACATTTTTGAATGAGGAAATAAAAATGACTTAAAAACATGAAAAGATGCAAAATTTCTGTAGTTATTAGAGAAATGCAAATCAAACCCACAATGAGATATCATCTGGAATGTAGGATGATGCAAACTTTCTGGAAGGTGGTTTGGCAGCTCCTCAGGAAACTAATTATAGAATTGCCATTTAATCCAGCAATATCATTACTAATTATATATTCAGAGGAAGTGAAAGCAGGGAAATGAATGGGCATTTTCTCACTGCTGTTAATACCCACTGCTGTTTATAGTGGCATCATTTGCAAATGGCAAGAGATCTGAACAGCCCAAATGTCCATTAGTGAATGAATGGATGAACAAATGATAAATAGGATGTAATATTACACAACTATAGGGCAGGATAAATTCGCGAAGCATGCAACAACATTGATGAAACCTAAGGAGATTATATTGAGCAAAATAAGCCAGAAACAAAAGGACAAATATTGCATGGTCTCACTAATATGAAATAACTATAATGAACAAATTCTGAGCATTAATGTTGAGAACACAGGTTATCAGGAGATAGAAAGAGTAGATTTTGGGCATTTGATGATGAAGGAGTAAAGAATATTCAGCAGGGTTGATTGTAAATATTCAGAAATGTATAGGAGAAAATAATGGGATTACTGCACAATAAGGATAATGACCAAGCTGAATCTGTGTACATTTGAAAGAAGAAAGCTAAGGCTGTATATGATACCAGAAGGAAAGACAAAGGATAAAAATTGGGACCGTATAACATAGTGAAAACTAGAGCAAACAATGATGTTGATTAAATGTACAAATATAAGAAAGTTGTTACTTGAGAGAGAACAATTGAATACCACCATTGCAAGGTGTTAAAAATGAGATGATGTATGGAAAAATACAATTAATACAAACTAAGGTCTATGGTTAATGGTAACATTAGAGTGCACTTTCATTAATTGTAACAAAGGCAATATACCAAAGCTAAATATCTATAAGATGCAGATATAGGGTAGGAGTATGGGATTCTTGATGTTGTTGTCTTTTTTTCTTTTCTCTTCTTCCTTCTTTGTGAAAGAAATGAAAAAGTTCTTACGTAGATTGTGTTGGTGAGTGCATCACTATGTGGTTATACAGGGAAACAATAATTGTACACATAGATGGATTGTATGGCACATGAATAAAATTGTTTAAAAATAAACAGAAAGGGGCGATGTGATGGTAGCTCAGTGGCAGAATTCTTGACTGCAATGCTGGAGACCCAGGTTTGATTGCCTCCCCATGCAAAATAATAATAATAATTAAATAATAAACAGCAAGATACAAGTACTGGAGAAGATGTGAATAGAGATATATAACTATTCAAATTATTCACTCTTGTTAGGGAAATAGAATGGTACAGCTCCTCTGGAGGACAGTGTTGTGTTTCCACAGGAGGCTAAGTATAAGGTTGCAACATAATCCTGCAACACCATTATTAGGCAAGGATGTGGAAGAACAGAATGCAGGGACATGAATAAGCATTTACACATTGGAGTTTCAGCAACATTATTCTTTTTGGTAACAGATGGAGGTGGCCTAAAGGTACATCCACTGATGAACAGAAGGATGGATTTTGATGTATGCATTAGACAGAATATTGAGCAACTGCATGAAGGAATAAAGCCATGTTGCATTAAACTAGGTGAATAAAATTTGAGAGCATTATGTTGAATGATACAAGCCAGAAACAAAAGGACAAATAATAGATGGTCTCACTAATATAAATTACCTATAATGAGCAATCTCTGAGAATGTAATTTGAGTGCATAGATTATGAAGGGATAAACAGCGGGGAGAAATTGGGTAATCAATGATTAAGGAATACAGAATATTCAAATAAGGCTCATTGTAAGGATTTCTAGATTGTAAGTTCTTTCAGAAGTCACATCTGTTCCTGAGTTTTAAATGACCTTTCTGAATTCTGACATAATGTACTCTTTGTAAATAACATGGCAATTCCTTTGAACATTGGGAATCTGTGTGACAACTGAGTCTCAGCATTAGAGTTCTGCAGTTTTGAAAGTCAGCATTACTCCATACAGCAACCATTAAAGAAGCTGAAAAGGAGATCAGACGCCAACTAGAGCTATGAGTGAAAAGGGCCTGTTAGGACCAAGGTAAATCAGAATACAGGGAAAGCTTGATATTATATGTATTTTCAAACTTCAAACTCTGTGTGAGACCAAAGGAAGAGAAGTTTATTTGGTCCAAAATTTAAATTTTCTGCAGCACAGTACTTAATTTAACCTGTCTGGTCAGTTTATTTAAACAATGTAATTCCATGTAACCAAGAACAAGGAATGCAATCTTACAATTGTGTGCAAGATAATGTAACACCCAGATACAGTCCAGAGTATTTGGGATAGAAAAGCAAAAAATATTTATATTCAAAGGTCCCTTGAGAAACTGGGGAAAATGTGAAATTATTCACCTCCTCACTTGGAGAATCCCTGGTATTCTCTCAGGCATTAGAGATTCCCAATTTAATAAGCCAAGCCTCTAATCTTGAGGCTGGCCTTCATGAAACTTAACTCTGCAATGGTAAAGCTAAGCCCACTTATAACTATGCCTAAAAGTTACCCCCAGAGCACCTCTTTTGTTGCTCAGATGTGGCCTCCCTCTCTAAGCCAACTCTCCAAATAGGTAAGTTTATTTTTTTCCAAAGCTTAAGGTTTCCAGATTAATCTTATGGCAGATAAGCCCTGAAAGGTACCAGTATCTCAAAGTACATCAACTAGCTTCATTAGTCTTCGCCAAAAGGCCACCAATGCTTTAAAGCACAAAGAAGTTAAAATGGTTCAGTCTGTACCATTCTCCAGAGTTTTAAACATGTGAGCATGGTTCTTTTAGTCACTGAAACTCTGGGGAGTCTTTCTCAGGTGATATCTTACATTGCCATATCAATGATGTCTTCTTATCTTTAAATGTAAGCATTTAGAAGTGTAAATTTCCCTTTACAGCATCCCATACATTTTGCTATGTTGCATTTTCATTTTCATTTGCTCAAGATGTGTAATAATCCCATTTCTTATTTCCTCTGTAGCGCATTGGTTATTTAAGGGTATGTCGTTTAATTTCCACATAATTGTAACTTTTCCATTTCTCCCTGTTATTGATTGCTAGTTTCCTTCCATTATGGTGAAAGCATATACATTGTATAATTTCAATATTATTGAATTCACTGATAACTGAATTGTAATCCAACATATGGTCTATTCTGGAGAATTGTCCATGTGAACTCAGGAATAATGTGTATATGTTTTGGGAGGATGCACAGTGTTCTATAAATGTCTGTTAGGTCTCGTTGGTTTCAGGTATCATATAAGTCCTGTACTTCCTTATTTATCTTCTAATTAGAAATTATATCTCATAGAGAGTGGTGTGTTAAAATCTCTGACTATTAATGTAGACCCATAAATTTCTCTATTTACATCTGTTAGTATTTGCTTAATATAGTATAAAGCTCTGCTGTTAGATACACATACATTTATAATTGTTGCACCTTTCTGTTAAATTTTCCCCTTTATCAGTATATAATGACCATCTTTTTCCTTCATAGCTGTTTTTGCTTAAAGTTTATTTCATTCAATGTTAGTACAGCCAGCTGAGCTCTCTTTTGGTTGCTACTTGCATCATATTTTTATTTCCATTCTTTCACCCTCAACCTACTTGTATCTTTGACTTTGAGATGAGTCTGTTGTTAACAGCACATAGTTGCATCATGTTTTTTTTTATCCATGCTGCCAATCTCTGCCTTTTGACTGGGTAGTTTTAATGTAAAGTAACTACTGATAATACAGAACTTTTTCTTCTCCAAATTTGCCATTTATCCCATGTAAGTCTTATACCTTTTTAGTCCCTCACTTATGCTAATGTCTACTTTTGTATTTATTTGCTTTTTTGCATTGCATTATATCGAGTGCCTTGTCACTTTTTTCTGGATATATTTTTTAATCTATTTTTCTTGTGACTACCATGGGATTAATATTTAGTATCCAAAATATATAGCAATCATATTAGATTTTATATCACTAACTTCAATAGCATGCATATATACTTTCCTATAACCCAGTTATATCTTTGAACATTGTACATCCCAAAATTCATTAACTTTTAATCATTTGTATTTTAGCACTTGTGGGAAGTAAAATGTGGAATTTCTGCTAACTGAAACAATATAACAACACTTGCATTTATAATTACCCACAAAGTTAATGTTAGCACAGGTCTTTATTTAATTATGATGCTTTGAACTACAGTCTAGTGACCTTTCTTCTCAGTCTGGGGAACTCCCTTTAGCATTGCTTATTAGGGCAGTTCTAGTGGTAATGTACTCCCACGGCTTCTTTTTACCTGAGAATATTTTACTCTCTTCCTCAGTTATGAAAGAATATCTTGCTGATATAAAATTGGCTGTTGTTAACCTTCACCCCTTTACATATATCTCATCCCACTGCCTTCTTGCCTCCACTGTCTGTGATGAAAAATTAGCACTAGCCTGATGGGAACTTTCCCATCTATTGATAACCTCTTTCAGAAACACATGAAATTGGAAAATCATTAATGTTGCCTTGTAAAACAATGAGTATGAATATTTTAAATTTCTGCAGGAATTTGTTTAAGGGCTGTGGCAGCAGGATAATCATTTTTAAAAATTTTATTCACATTATGGCTCTGTCAACATGGTGCTTAGTATTTTGGAGAGATAATTAACTGTTGAACATGACATTATATTTAGAATTAAAGGAATAAGGAATTCTACTTTGTCAATGTGCTTAGAAAGACAAAAAGGAAAGTGTATTAGTTTACTAATGTTGCTGGAAAGCAATATACCAGAAATGGAGTGGCTTTTAAAAAGAGAATTTAATAAATAAATAAAAAGAGAATTTCATGTTTATAGTTCTAAGCTTATAAAAATGTCCAAACTAAGGTATCCAGGGAAAGATACCTTAATTCAAGAAAAGCTGATGGGTTTGGAACATCTCTATAGGAAGGCATGTTCCCTGCATCTGCTGGGGTCTTTGGCTTCTGGCTTCAAATAGATTCCCCAGGGGCATTTTCTTTCTTCATCCCCAAAGCTCTCTAACTGTATGAGCTCTTGCTTAGCACCCAGGCTATTTCTGTCTCAATCTCCAAATATCTATATTGGCTCTGTTGTTTCTCAATAATGTTTACTCTTTTCAATTTCTTCAGTAAACTAATCAAGATCCACCCTGAATGAGTGGGGTCACATTTCCATCTAATTAAAATGTCACACCCACAATTGGCATGCCACATTCCTGTGTAGATGATCTAATCAAAAGTTTCCACCTAAAATGTTGAATCATGATTAAAAGAAATGGCTGTCTCCACAAAATTGGATCAGAATTAAATCATGGCTTTTCTGGGGTACATAATAGATTCAAACCCCACAGAAGCTAAAATGAAACAACCATCCAAGTGGTAAACAGCAAGCTACACCATGGAATTTTCTCTATTTGAAAGTCCCCTCATAAAAAACTTTTGAGAAAGATGGTGGAGTATGAATCTCCAGGATTCAGTTCAATAAAAACAACTCTTACACAGGCAGAGCTCTCTGAAACAACTATTTCAAAGTCTAAAAGTCAGAAGCATACTGTACAGCATCCAAAGAAGAGCTGGATTGAACTTTCCTGAATCATTCTTTCCCAAACAACA
Organism: Myrmecophaga tridactyla; assembly: GCA_004026745.1. Taxonomy (NCBI): domain Eukaryota; kingdom Metazoa; phylum Chordata; class Mammalia; order Pilosa; family Myrmecophagidae; genus Myrmecophaga; species Myrmecophaga tridactyla. The sequence goes on along the minus strand of PVIY010000756.1, from coordinate 84,345 downwards.
CAGGGCCAGGGATCCATGAATGGGACACAGACTGCCTCCAATGTGCCCTTGGGAGGGGTTCAGGAAGTGTGACTAAAGCTTATCTGAAGGCTCCAAACCAGATTTCCTGGCTTGGCCAGTATTGCAGCTAACTGTCCCTTCAGCTAATTGTCCCTTGTACCCATGAGAAAGTACTACATCTTTAAATTTCCACTTCCTCAACTCCTTCCCTGGGACATTTTAAATGATGACTGCAGCTGCCTTTATATGGGGTAGGGTTGAAACAATGGGTGCCCTCACAGCTGGGACCCAGAAATCTGTATCACCAATCAAAAACCATAATCAGTGATCATCTTTGCCCACCACTGTTCTTAGAGAAGAAGATGTCTATATCCTTTTCTGTCACCAGTAGCTTCCAAAGGACTGGATCCCATGTCATTCTGCTGTTACAGTGAAACTTAGGCCCTGGTAGCTGCCAAGAGGAGAGAACAATTTACAGATCTTTGCCAAATTTTATTACCTTCTTAATCCAGCTCTTCTGATCAATTAAACAGAACCTATGCTAGAGGTTTAGAATAAGTTGAACTGAATGTCAAAGAAATGATAGAAAACAAAGCCATCTTACAAGAAAAGCCTAGGTAAAAGAGAGAAAACAACCTCCAGAATAAACTAAATAAGGAAATCAAATATCTAGATGCCAGCAAAAAAATAACGAGTCATGCTAGGAAAATTGAAGAAATGGACTGTCAAAGAAACAAACCAACATTTCAAATGAGATACAGGAGTTGAAACAACCATTTCATGATGTTCAAAGAGACATTCAATATATCATCAAAAATCAAATCAATGAGTTGAAGGACAATATAATGAAGACATTGGGCAAAAAAAAAGAACTCGAAAGTTTGAAAAAACAAATCACAGATTTATGGGAATGAAAGGCACAATAGAAAAGGTTAAAATAAATAGAAAAGTGCAATATTTTTGAAGAATCAAAGGAAAAGATAGGCAAACTAAAGGACTGGACATCTGAAATGAAACACACAAAAGAAAATATAGGGAAAAGAATTGAAAATATGAGCAGGGTCTCAAGATATTGAATGACAATATGAGGTGTGTGAATATACATGTCTGTGTGTCCCAGAAGGAGAAGAGAAGGGGAAAGGAGGAGAAAGACAAATGGAGGAAATATTCGCTGAAAATTTCCCATCTCATTTGAAAGACAAGAAATTAGAGATAGAAGACGTGCAACATACCACAGAGAGAATAGATCCAAATAAACATACTCCCTGACACTTGCCAATCAGATGGTCAAATACGAAGGCAAAGAGAAAATTTTGAAAGCATCAAGAGAAACACTCCATCACATACAAGGCAAGCTCAAAAAGACTATGAATGGATTTCTCAGGAGAAACTATGGAGGTGAGAAGGCAGCGCAGTGGTATGATATATTTAAGATTCTAAAGGAGAAAACCTGCCAACTATGAATTCTATACCCAGCTAAATTGTCCTTCAAAAACAAGGGGGTGGTTACCATATTTTTGACAATCACTGAGAGAATTTGTGTCTAAGAGACTGGCTCTACAAGAAATACTAACATATGCATTACAGGCATATGGGAAATGGCAAGAGAGAGAGGCCTGGAGAAGAGTGTATAAATGAAGACTATCAGAAAAGCTAAAAGGAGGAAAAAATAGATATGATATAAAATGCAAAACACAAAATGTTAGAAGAAAATACTGCCTTTACAGTAATAACATTACATGTTAATGGATTAAACTCCCTAATCAAAAGACATAGACTGAAAAAAAGACATAGACTGGCAGAATGGATTGAAAAACAGGGCCCATCTACATGCTGTACAGGAGACTCATTTTAGACCCAATTAAAAAACAGTTTGAAAGTAAAATATTGGGAACATATATTTCATGCAAACAACAACCAAAAAGAGCAGGGGTAGCTATACTAAGGTCTAACAAATTATACTTCAAATGTAAAACAATTAAAATAGACAAAGAGGGACACTGTATATTAATAAAAGGTACAATCCAACAAGACATTACAATCATAAATATTTATGCCCTGAGCCAGAGTGCTCCAAAATACTTGAGGTAAACACTGACAACACTGAAGGGAAAAGTAGACATCTGATCCATAATAGTTGGAGACTTCAATTCCCCTCTCTCATCACTGGATAGAACATCTATGCAGAGGATCAATGAGGAAACAGAGATTTTGAATAATACTATAATTGAAGTAGACCTAACAGACATTTACATAACATTATACCTCACAACAGAGCACAATTCTTCTCTCAAGTGCTCATGGATGATTCTCAAGGACAGACTATATGCAGTACCACAAAGCAAGTCTCAATAAATGTGTAAGATTGAAATTACACAGAAGCATGGGGGTTTTAACTCCTGTAGTTCCACCAAGGTGGAACAAAGTAACTGGATTGGTACCTTAGTTTTCACCCTGGGTAGACATTTATGAGGAGCATTTCCAAGGTTCCTTAGGAGTTCCTGCATTGTCTATTGGCTTACCTTCATTCCTGTTTCAGTTCTTCACTGGGTTCACTATCCAGATGAACTGCTTCCACGTAAACCTTGTTGTGGGTTGTGCCTTCTGGGGAAATACAGTCTGAAATACTGATTCTAATTAAGTTACTGTCTATTACTGATTGAACCTTCCCAGAAAAACATGGAAGAAAAAATTATGACCACGTTCAAAGTAGATTCTAGTCCTGTTTCCCTATATAAAATTTCCTCAAATTATGCTTCTCCAAAATACAACGTCATTATCTCATATGATGCTATTTAATTTGAAAAATAAAATGCATCATACTTGAAAAAATAATACATCTAGATCTGCAACATTTTAATTTGTGACTTCCCACCATCCCTTGCTTAGTTATGCACTTGGCAAAGCTGGCAGTATTGGAAACAATAGAAACCACTGACTTCCTTTGGGTTTCTATTAAAACACTATCCCCAAAGCACAGTTAATATTTTTCTTTTTACTTTCAAGGAAAATACTTCTTCTCAAAGTGTGGTTGCTATTTTATTTGGCTGAGGAATCAAACAATAATAATCTTTTGGCAAAATCTCAGCTGACTAAGGTTGTGGTATCAGTTGGACAAACTAAGCTCTGGCCAGGAATATAAAAGGAAATTCTGGAGAACTAGATGATTTTAGGGAACTTTGGAAAGCTCTGATATATACCTGGCATTCTAATAGCCTGCAGACATGGAGAAGGTGGTGCACATGCCCAGGAAAGATTTGACAAAGGAGAAAAGTTTTAAGAAATCCATGGAAATATACACACAAACAGTGAATTCTAAATTAAAGGATGGTCTATAGTTAATAGGACATGTATAAATGTGTGTTGTCAATTGTAATAAGTGTTCCACACCAATACAAATTTTACTAAAGGAAAAATATGTAAAACCTCCCTGGGTGCTTTCATTGTGCTTATATTCTAATGTGGAAAATATTAATGATAAAAATAGCAAATAGTAAAAAATAAAAAATATCAAATCAGTAATCTAAATTTCTAACTTTAAGAAACTAAAAAATAATATCAAAGTAAACCTAAAGTGAACAAAATAAGGAAAATGACTTTAAAAATTGGAGTGGAAATAAATGAAATGGGAAACAGAACACAATAGAGAAAAATTTAAAATATTAGGAAAGTCTGATCATTGAAATGATCTACAAAATTGACATGCCATTTGGCTATACTGATGACAAAAAATGGAAAACTTAAAATTACTAAAAATTAGAAATTAAAGAGGATGCATCATTACTGACTTTACAGATATAAAAGCAATAATATGGGAATTTTATGAACAACTACAGTCCAACAGAGTAGATAATTTAGATGAAATAAAAAATTTTCCAAAAGAACACTAACAATAAAAACTGATTTAATAAGCACTGGAATAACTAAATTGATCCATTAAAATGAAAAATTGAAATATTAATTTTAAAAATACTTCAAAGCAAAGGGCAGAAAGGTATGGCTTTACTGATGAATTTGACAGTGTTTAAATGAGAATTAGCACCAATGTTTCAAAAGCTCTTCAAAATTTGAAGAGGAATGAACCTTTTACTGTTGCTTCTATGAGACAAGTATTATCCTGATACCAAAACCAGTCAAAGCAGCACAAGAAAAGGAAACTACAGCCTAATATATCTTATAAGTACAGGTATCAAAATTCTCAAGAAAATACTAGAAAATTAAATCCAGAAAAACATAAGAAGGATTATACACAAAACCCATTGGGATTTATTCCAATATTTCAAAGTTGGTTCAACATAAAATAAAAAATTAATATAATATATCACATTAAAGCATTAAGCAATTAGTATGCAACCATGTTAATAAATACATAGAAGCCTTTGAAAAAGTGCTGGTCACATTCAATATATAAACAAACATAAAGGTAGGAATAGAAGGAAATTTTCTCATACTGCTAAAGGTCATCTACAAAAATTTCACAACTAACAGTACACTTAATCATGATAAAAAATGAAAGATTTCCCCATAATATAAGAAACAGCATAAAGGTATGTGTTCTTGTCACTTTTATTTTGAATAATACTAGAGTTCCTAACCAGAACAATTGGGCAAGAAAAAGAAATAAAAGGCATATTTTAAGAAAGCAAAAAGTAAAGCTATCTCTATTTGAATATGACATGAGATTGTATATAGAAAATTCCAAGGAATCTATTTAAAAACTTTCAAAATTAAAAAATGAGATAATCACAGTTGCATGATACAAGATCAGTGTAGAAAGAGCAATTGTATTTCTGCACACTAGTAATGAATAACATAATATGCAACTACAAACACAGTCACATTTATAATTGTATCAAATGAATAAAATGAATTTACCAAAAGAATTTCAAGACTTGTACACCAAAAACTATAAAATATTGTTGAAAGAAATTAAATAAGACAAATAAATAGAGGGACAGCCAAACTTCATGGAATGGAATAAATAATATTAAGATGACAATTCTCAAATTGATCTATAGATTTAATATAATATCTATCCAAATCCCAGTTTGTTTTTTGCAAAAATTGGAAAGCTGTTCCTAAAATTCATATGGAAATGTAAGGGACCCAGAATAGGTTAAACTGTTGACAATGAAACAGTTTGGAGAATTTATACTTCCTGATTAAAAAAATAACTACATGGCTATAATAATTGAGACAGTGTGGTGCTATCATAAGAATGTAACACATAGATCAGTAGATTGGAATAGATAGTACAGAAATAAACCCTCACATTTGTGGTCATTGATTTTGATAAGGGTGCCAAGAAAAATCATTGGAGGAAAGAATAGTCTCCTCAACAAATGGTCTTGAACAACTCAACATCCACATACAAAAGAATGAACTTGAGCCTCCATCTTACAAAATACGCAAAATGTAATTCCAAATTGATCATAGATCTAAATGTAAGTGCTAACACTATAAAACTCTTAAAAGAATACATAAGGAAAAATCTTCATGACCTTGTATTTCTTTTTTACAAGGTCAGGCACTGGGAATTCCATGACCTTGTATTTTATGTAAACAATTTTATAAATTAGTGCTTACATTTAGGCCCATGATCCATTTGGAGTTAATTTTTGTGTATAGTGATAGGGATTGTGCTAATTCTGTAGGTGAATTTGGGGAATATTTTCCTCTAAGCATTATTAAGTCTTCTGATTCATGAATGTAGCATGTCATTCCATTGATTGTTAATTTATTTCAATAATGTTTTGTAGGTTTTAGAGTACATTATGAACTTCTTTTACTTTGTATAAGTAGAATACTCTTAAGGTTTTATTATTTTGATGATAAGTGGCTTGTTTTCTTAATTTAATTTTTGGATTGTTTTTGCTACTGTATAGAATTACAGTTGATATTTCTATGTCGACATTTCATTTTACCCTGCAACCTTGTGGAACTCACTTATTGATTATAATTTTTATGGGATCTCTTAGTATTTGGGGGAGGAATCCATGATCTGGGAATCAAAACTGGATCTCCTACATGGAAAGCAAGCATTTGATCCCTTAGTATTTTCTGTACACAAAATAATGTCTTCTGAAAATAAAGGTAGATATACTTCCTTTTTCCTAATCTACATGATAAGAAAAAATAAGTGCTGCTCTGTAAAATTTATATAATGCTATTTCTATAATCTAGAAATACACCTGCAGTTAATGTTTCATGGAAACAGCTTGACTTAGTGAAAATTGATCCACTTACTTTGGGAGGATGTGTAGAGAAACTAGTTACTTCTTCCAACCAAGCTTTTGGAGGGCTTGGGTCAGAGAAGCTTAAGACCAAAAGGTACATTAGGCACAGAGTTACACATGAAATTTAATCAGGACTTCTAAACAGGAATCTTACTGATTGCAGCCAGTCACTAAATAGAAGTCAGCATACTGCAAGATGCACAGGGAGAGCAAGAACTTATAGATGTATGGAGTTTCAGGAAGGTTTTGTGACACAAGTGTCTGGAGGTTTGTTATCCACCAGTAATCAAGGGAGGGTAATTTCAATGCCTTGTTTACAATACTATTTGTACATTAATCTCACCTGAGGTGGCCTGATGACCATTAATGTCTGTCCCAGTCACACAGACAGCTACATGCACCAACCTGCTCTCAATATGGAAGGGAGATACACGGAACAAGATGGTGACATAGTGAGGTGTGGAATTTAGTTCATCCTCAGAGCAACTAGTAAATAGCTAGAAACAGTACAGAACAACTGCTAGGGGAACATCAGTGACAGGAAACATTGCATACACCAGTCTGGACCAGGTGGAAAGGCTGAGCCCCCACACATAACTGAGTCCCCTACGCAATGGAAGCTGGTGCCCTACCCCATGGGCATGAAGGCTTAAAGGAAAGAGACTTTCCTAGTAGCAAGGGCTTAGCTCAACCAAGCTCTAATTGCGGAATTAGTTAACAAACTCTGACTACTCAAATAGGCCACCAGCATAGATAAACCTGAAGCATGAAAGGAACTGGGAGTTTTTATCCTGGCAGACAGGGGATGGGGTTGATGAAAAAAAAAGAGAAAAAAATGAGAGTTTTTGAGTTGGACTGTGCAAAATACTAGAAAAGTGCTGGACCTGAAGAAAAAGGGACACATAGAGCCTGTAGATACATAGAACTACATACCAAAGCAAGCTCCTGATTGACAAATTCGAGGAGTAGGGATCTGTTTTGGAAAAGGTTTTGTTGCTTTCTTTTAACTTCTAGACAAATGATTAGATAGAACTGGAAGAATTCTCAGGTTTGAGCACTGCCCCAGGCAATGGTGAAACTAAATCTTGTCTGAGAGACAAAGTAGCTAGGCATGGGAAAAAGGTTAATTCACTAAAGTGTTTTTCTATTCCAAGAAAAGGGGCACAGGGCCCAGCTCAAATGGAATCCCTCTTTCAAGGAATTCAGACCCCAGGTTCTGGAAAACAGAAGCAACCAAAACCATCCTACTACCTCAATTCTGTCTCAAACATTTCCCTGGCAGGGAGAGACTGTTGAAATTAAAGGCACCATGTCACATTGGGCTGGTGGCAAACACTGTCAACACTGAAGGTAGAACTAGGCGCTGCTGAGACCAGCTCAGCACGAGGCACCAAGGAAGGCACCATGAATCTGAAAAATAAAGACACTCACATAAAAGAGTCTTTTATGATGAAAGCAGGGGACTCATGTCTCAGAGGACAAAAGCCTCGATCCTGAGTTCTTCATCATACTTATTGACAAACTTCAAACCAGAAAGCATCTTTCAAGGTTCTTAGTAAGTTGTTTTTAGCTTGAACTGCCACATCAACATTAATATCGACATGCCATAAAAAATTCAGAATGTTTCCTTGTGCAAACAATCATGTGCTTGCCAGGACAGTGTGCCACCCTGGCAGGACCTCGTGTTCCAATATCCACACCCTATCTGCATTTTGGAAATATTCTGACCTTTGGCCATTTTCCCACAAGACACCTCTACTGTAATATTTGGAGACTTCAATTCCCTGCTCTCATCAATGCATAGAACATTGAGACAGAGGATCAATAAAGAAACAGAGATGTTTATAATAAGATAATGGAACTAGACTTAATAGAAATTTACAGAACATTACACCTCACAACAGCAGGGTATGCATTTTTCTTAAGTGCTTATGGATCATTCTCAAGGATGGATCATATGCTGAGTCACAAAGCAAGTTTTGGTAAATTTAAAAGGATTGAATTCATACAAAACACTTTCTCAGATCATAATGGAATTAAGTTGGGAATCAATAACAGTCATAGGGCCAGAAAATTCGCAAATATGGAGACTAAACAATAAACTCTTAGACAACCAGTGGATCATGGAAGAAACTACAAGAGAAATCAGTAAATATCTCAAGACAAATGAAAATGAAAACACAATGAATCAAAATTTATGGAATGCAGTGTGGGCCATGGTGGTTTGGTGGTTCAGCAGGCAGAGTTCTTGCCTGCCATGTCGGTCACCCAGTTTTGATTCCCGGTGCCTGCCCCTGCAAAAAAAAAAAAAAAAAAAAAAAAAAAACTCAAAATTTATGGAATGCATAAAAGGCAGTGCTGAGAGAGAAATGTATTGCCTTAAATGCCTATATTAAAAAAGAAGAAAGAGCAAAATAGAGGAATTAATTGTTCACTTGGAAGAACTACAACAGAATAGCAAACTAAGCCCAACCAAATCAAAGGAAAGAAATAATGAAGATTAGAGCAGAAAAAGAATAAAATTGAGAATATTTAAACAATAAATAAAATCAGCAAAATCAGAAGTTAGTTCTTAGAGAAAATCAATGAAATCAGTGGATACTTAGCTAGGTTGACAAAAAAAGAGTGAAGGCAAATAAATACAATCAGAAATGAAGAGGAAACATAACCACTGACTGCAAAAATAAGGGAGGTAATGGTAGGATACTATGAACAACTATATGCTAATAAGCTAGACAACTTAGATGAAATGGACAATTTCCTAGAAAAGAATGAACAAACAACATTGATTTGAAAAGAATAGATGACCTCAACAAACCAATCACAAGGAAAAAGTGTGAATCATTCATCAATATGCTCCAAAAAAAGAAAAGCTCAGGACCAGATAGCTTCGCATGTGAATTCTACCAATCTTTTAAGGAAGAATTAGTATGAATCTTTCTCAAACTCCTCAAAAATTTGAAGAGGAGTGAGAGCTACTTAACTCATTGTATGAACCCAACATTGCACTAATATTAATATGGAAGGGAAAGCTTTCAATATAGAGGGGAATCCTGGGCCCAACACAAGGATAGCAATCCTACAAAGACATGTCACTATGGCCAAGAAAGGGAATTAAACCATTTCTCAATTACTAGGTGTACAGGGTAAAGAGTTATATAAGGTAATGAGGAACATAGGGTTGTCCCTACATACAATGTCATGTAAATGAGAAGATTATTTTCCAGATCTTCTGATGTGTGAACTTCTGCCAGACAAGCTGGTAATGTGGTATTCCATATTTTCCAAATCACAGGGGTCACAGTCTAAGGAAGTCTGGTAGAACTTGATAATGGCAAGTCCTTGCAAACCCAACATTGGATTCAATTGTGGGCATGAATTTCTGCTGAAGCCCACTTGAGGAAGGTGTTTTCTAGGGTGCTATGGGTAAAAAGAAAGATTTTTATGGGAAACAATAAGGGATAATTCTGGCTGATTTAACAATATTCATACTAGAGCTTCATTGGTTGACATCTAATTCACAGGGCAGGTCTGGATCTATGTTCTCCAATGCTTGTGCTTGTGCTATCACACTTTGTGCTTTTTCAAAAGCAGCCTGCTTGAGGTCCTCCCATTTCCAAGTATGACTTTTCCTACTTAGCATATATGAAGGTTTTACATTAGGGCTAAATGAAGAACAAGGTTTCTAATACCCCAACAACCTCAAGAAAGCCAGTAGTTGTTTTGATGTTTATGACATGGGAAAATATTGTACCCTACCAATTACTGCAGAAGGAATAATTTTTGTCTTACCCAGCTATACAACACCTAAGAATTTGAGAGTGCAGCCAAGGCACTGCAGTTTGTAGTAATTAATTACCCATCCTGAAACTCACAGTGAGATAACAATGAGCCTGAGCTGCTTTTTAGTTCTGAAAGAGAGTTGCTGTTTAACATGACATCATCCATATGGTGAAAAAGACATTTAGACTTTGCCAAATTCTTTGCCGTGGGACCGTGGCAGATGCTTGGGTTATGTAGATAGCCTTAAGGAAGCACAGTAAAATTCCATTGTTGCCTTCCCCAAGTGAAGGCAAATGCAGGCTGGCTTGAATTTTCTAAGGAAGTACTAAAGAAAGTATAGCAAGATCCAATACAGAATGATATTTACACATGTGGGTACTAATTTTTGGTAATAAATCATGATGTTCAGGACTGCAGCATACAGAAGTGGTGTTACTTTAACTCCCAATAATCTACTGTCATGTGCCATGTTCCATCAGGCTTTCATACTGGACATATAGAAATATTGAAAGGGCTATATTCATACTATTATTCCCACCCACTCCAATTCTTTTATGCTGGCTGAGATTTCTTGGTTTCTTCCCAGAAGTTTATATGTTTTGCATCTGTTTTAGTTTGGTAATGCTGTTGGAAAGAACTATACTGGAAATGGAATGGTTTCTAAAAGGGAATTTATTAAGTTGCAAGTTTATAGTTCTAAGGCTGTACAAATGTTGAAACTAAGGCATCCAGAGAAAGATATCTTGACTCAAGAAAGGTCAATGGGTCTGGAACATCTCTGTCACATGGGAAGACAGGGTGATGTCTGCTAGCTTTCTCTCAACACCTCTCATTTCATAAGGCTTCCATGGGGGTGTTTTCCTTCTGCATCTCCAAAGGTCTCTGGCTACGTGTGCACTAAAGCTTTTTCAAAAATGGTTTCCTCTTAAAGGACTCCGTTAAGTAATTCCATCTTGAATGGGTGGAGACACATCTCCATGGAAACAACTTAATCAAAAATCCCACCCAGCAGTACTGAGTCAGGGTTAAAGAGCATGGCTTTTCTGTGGTACATAATAGTTTCAAACAAGCAGAGTGTCCATGACCTTTGTTGGTGGGGGTAAGTTTAGAGGGGCTCATTTTGCTTATCCCTTTAAGAAAGCTTTGATCACTCTACACCAGAAGAGTATAGGAATTCTCCTATAGTGACTTGCAGCCACTATATGGCATTTGTAGAAGACCAATTCTTAAAATGTATTCCAGGAAAATTGAAATACATACTTGTGCCAGTTTGAAAAGGTTTACATACACTAGTAAAGCCATGTTTTAATCCTAATTAACCCTGTGGGAATAATAGTTTTTTCTAATCCCTATTTAGTACTCTGTGTTGGAAACTTCAGTTAGCTATCTCCATGGAGATGTGACACAATCAATTGTGAACATTAAGCTTGATTAGGTGGAGATGTGTCTCCTCCCATTCCAGGTGGGTCTTGTTTTGTTTTACTGGAATCCTTTAAAAGAAAAAGCACTTTGGAAAAAGCTAGAGAACAACAAGAGAGAAAGCCGTGAGATTCTGAGAGAGAAGAGAATGCAACAGAGCCAAGAAGAAGAAAGTCCACCAGCCAGTGACCTTCAGAGATGAAGAAGGAAAACACCTCCCAGGGATCTGAAGAGGAAGCTAGCAGATGATACTGTGTTCACCATGTGTCTTTTCAGATGAGAGAGAAACCCTGACCATGTTCACCATGTGCTTTTCCACTTGAGGGAGGAACCCTGAACTTCATCAGTCTTCTTGAATCAAGGTATCTTTTCCTGGATGCCTTAGATTGGACATTTCTATAGACTTGCTTTAATTGGGACATTTCTATGACCTAAAAACTGTTAACTTGCAACTTATTAAATCTCCCTTTTAAAAAGTTATTCTGTTTCTGTTATCTTGCATTCTGGCAGCTAGTAAACTGGAACAATACTGTATACACTTGGGGGGCAATCTATCAATGTGCAAGATCAAATTATGCCATTTGGCTCAGAGAGTCTTTTCCCCATAGCTGTCTATGACCACCATGGGTCCATTAAATAAGACTACATTTCTGTAAATTAGAACACATTCAGCTCCCATGTCTACAACATTAACACTTGCAGTTGGCTTGTAGGGGATCAGTAAATGGTTAATTCTACATGTGGCCTCCAATCCCCATCTATAGACATCCCCATCTATTGTTATTGCCTGGGGATCTTGACCTGTCCATATGGAAGAGGGATAGGGGCTTTCCACACCTCTTCCAGGGGAGCAGAGTGTTCCCTCTTTGGCTTTGAACAGTGGCTTCTTCCCTGAATTCTTTTCTCCTTTGGAGATGGGGAGCTTACTTCAGTAAATCGCTGCTCCTTTGGCAGTTTGCTCCATAGTTTTACCAGGAATGCATCAGGTTCCCTATCTATAGTCCTTATTTCTGTGGCTACAGTGATTATATCTGCCAACATCTGCTTGCAAGATACCCATTTAGGGCTGTCATGCCACCTGAGGGTTTTTCCCATTGCCTTTACTCCAAGCCCCCTTTTCAGCAGCATCTCCACCTCTCCAAGATCAGCTATAGCCTGATCAGCAAGGGAAATGGGCTCTTAAAGAGTCAGTGTCAGGACCTAGAAAGGCGATGGTATAAACAGTATGTTTCATTCCCAGTCCTCTTAAAATGTCTTGTAGCTCCTTCACATTTTGCCAATGGGAGTATCATGCAGTATATCCCCCTTATTAGACACATAGCAATCAGCCATACAAACAAGGAGGCAATTTTTGCATCAGCTGAGGTAGCATACAAGCATTGTTGAAGTGAAGGGTGGGTTGTGATAGATTCCATTTTACTCATCTCCTCTCCAGAAAACTACTACCCCCTATGTTTCAGCATCCCATAATCTCATATGCCTATCAGGTAGGGACTCCCTTTTTTTTCTATACCACTGCCCTAAACCACTCAATTTGGTGGTGGTACACTGTATCATATTAGTATTTAAATTATTTTCAGATGATTGGAGTTGCTGAACCACAGGGGTTTGACCTTGTGATGCTTTCCATTTCTGTTGTATCATGGGGTACACATTTTGGGGTTCTTCATCCTCCTCCACCTCCCATTCCTTCTTCTCTTCCACTTCTGAGGAGTAGTCTATGGGGTTCCACACTTTGAAGTCCCATACAAGAGTAGTTAAAATCCTCCAAAATTGATCCCAAGGAAACTTGTGGACTCTGACTCAGGTATACCTGCATGCTAGAGTCACTAACTGACCATCCATTCAACACAGGCAATCAGTCAGGAAGTCCTTAATTTCTGCCTGGGCAAGGTGCATATATTTTTTGTAGTTTTAATTCCTCCTGAAACTGGCATATAGTGGCTTTTGCCATTCGTTCTGCCTTGGTAGCCATTCACAGAACTCCTAACAGGTGTCATGCTATGGCTGCCACTATTTGACAGTCCCTTTTCTTTGTACTCAAATATAGTTTTCCTTCCATCTGTTGCAAACCAAATAACAACCCCACTGGAGTTTTCAGGGCATCCCCATACACTCATGGCAGTCCCCGTTCATCTAGAATGGCAGTCACCCCTCCCTACATGCAAGATAGAGGTCAATTTGGGATTTCCTCCATGGATAATCCCTTCACGAAACCAATGCTAGGGCAGGCAGTTCCTTGGTCTCCTGGGTAGCCCACCTATTGTTCTAAACCAGGTTTTGAAGGGCTTGGGTCAGGGAAGTCTGATGATCAAAGAATATACCAGGCATACAGGTATATATGCATTTTAATTATGACTTAAAAACAGAGAAGGATTCTTCCTTATGGCAGGTGGTCAGGAAGTAGAAGTCAGGGCTTTGCAAGAGGACAGGGAGTGCAAAGGCATATAAAGGTTTAGGAAAAGAGTGTGAGAACAGAATTTCAGCAAGGTCTCATGACACAGGGGTTTAGAGTTATGTTATCAATAGTGATCAAGGGAGGGAGGTTTCAATGCCTTAAGATACCATTTGCACATTCTGTCCCCCCTGCGGAAGTCTGATGACATTTAATGTCTATCCCAGTCCTGTAGGCAGCTTTGTGAAATGACATGTTTTCAATATGGAGGGGAATGTTCTCAATATGGAAGAGAATCCTTGGCTATTGATCCACAGGCAGAAGAAGTTAAAACTATTAATTCTTAAAGGAACTGAAAGAAACATGGCTGAAGTGGAGCATTTCATACTAGACTTTTGGACCAGTGTTGCATTTAAGAAAATTAGATGAAATCTAGGGCAATCTCTCTATTTTTGCTGGGATTTAGCAACTGAATTCTCAAAATCAGATACAATTATGGATATTTTGTCTCCTGTGGAAGCTGGATCTTTGGCAATTCACAAATCACAATTACCTCTCTGATTCCATCTTCTATTCTCTCTTCCATTCACTTTACTACAGCCACCAGGTCTTCCCAACAGTACACACAACACCCCCAACAAAGCACACTCTATATCTTTGTACTTGCCATATCTATAATGTGCTTTCCCTAGATATTCATGTCTCATTCCTTAACTTTCACTTATTTTCACAATTCTTGCCTTCCAATATATTAGGCCTATCCTTATCACTTTACAAAGAAAACATATGAAATTACAATTTGTCTGCCTCTTTACCCATTCGCACAGCATATCTATAAATTTATATTGTCCTGTTTTTCTCAACAGTTATCTTTGCTGTATATGTTATGTATTTCATTTGATTGTTTATGGCCTATTATTCTCCACCCCCTAACACACACATGCACATGCACTAACACATTAGAATGTTAACTCCATGAAAGAAGGAATTATCGTCTCTTTTGTTCACTGCTGTATTACCAGTGCTAACAACAGTATCTGCCAAACAATAGTCTATCAACAAGCACTTGTTACATGTATAAATAAATTTTCAATCTTAGCCATAAAAGGAGTGGTATGATACAGCATTGTAATGCTACAGTCAGGGATCTCAGGTTCGCTTCATTCTGGATTCACTTTGGATATGTGAATCTGAATACTTTCCCTTTCCTTCATATCTCAGATATTTTCTAGGAGTCCAGAATATCTCAATTTACAGGGTTCTTGGTGCCCTGGGCTGGAGAACCAACTGTTGTCAACACAAGATATTTCACGTGAGAGGAAGGGGATTAATTTGAATGTTGGATAATAAAGGAGCATAATTTCTGGTTAAATATTATTGATATTGGTCTTTAAATGAAGCAACAGGAAAAGAAACAGGATACTGATTTTGCTCCTTTGTGGTTATCTGATGAAGGAAACTAAAATCACTTGGTTGTTATTCTTTCTTGGTATCAGATTTTCTTCTCCATATGATACATTTACCCTTTGCAAGGTCATGTGGTCTATTATTGAGTATTCAGGGAGGATAATATGTTCAGAAAATACACACATGGACTTTTTTCTTACACTTTCACCAGTGAAAATTAAAATTAATAATCATGTTTTATGTATTTTGATTCATGTTTACATAATTGTTTACTCAATTCTCAGTGTAGGGATTTGGTGGGGGCTGGGAGGCCCACAAAATGTAATGGGAAAACTCACTAGCCAGGAAGAGTGAAGGTACACACTAATTACTGTTTAAATGATTTTTTCTGTAACATGGTATGTAGTGGTTCTTTATTTATTTTTAAATCATGATGGTTTGATTAATAGGATTTTTAAACTTTTTATTGTATAATATAACATATGTACAAAGAAAAACACTAGTTTCAAAGTACTCTTCAACAAGTAGTTACAGAACAGATCCCAGAGTTTGTCATGGGCTACCATAGCATCATCTCAGATTTTTCCTTCTAGTTACTCCAGAACATTGAAAGCTAGATGAAATACATGTATTTTTGTCATCACTTATTTCTCTTATTTGTGAAAACAACATATATGCAGAAAAGCAATATATTTCAAAGCACAGCACAAAAATTAGTTGTAAAACAGATTTTCGAGTTTGGATAGGTTACAATTCCACAATTTAAGGTTTTTATTCCTATGTCCTCTAAGACACTGGAAACTAAAAGAAATATCAGTATAGTGATTCAGCATTCATATTCATTTATTAAACTCTATTTTCTCTGTATAACCCCATTATCACCTTTAGCTCTTTCTCCCACTCTTTAGAGGTATTTGAGCTATGACCATTCTAACTTTTTCATGTTTGAAGGGCTTTCAATAATAAGGGGTCAGGAGGTGGAACTAGCTGATGTTCGGGAAAGGCTGACCTAACTAGGTTTCAGGACTTATCTGGTCCAGGGACCCATCTGGAAGTTATGGGTTTCTGGAAAGTTACCCTAGTGCATGGAAACTTTGTAGAATCTTATATATTGCCCTAGATTTTCTTTAAGATTTGCTGGAATGGTTTTGAGTGGAGTTTGGCAAGTTATGATAAGTAGCAATGTCTAACTGAAGTTTGCATAAGAGTACCCTCCAGAGTAGTCTCAACTCTTTGAACTCTCTCGGCCATTGATATCTTACCTAGTACACTTCTTTTCCCCATTTTGGTCAGGATGGCATTGTTGATCCCATGGTGCCAGGGCCAGGCTCATTCCTGGGAATCATCTCCCACACTGCCAGGGAGACTTTCACCCTTGGGTGTCGCCTCCCATGTAGGGTATAGGGTAATGGTTTCACTTGCAGAGTTAGGCTTAGAGAGAGTGAGGCCACATCTGAGCAACAAAAGAGGTACTCCATAGGTGACTCTTAGGCACAGCTATAGATAGGCTAAGCATCTTTGCTACATCCATAAGCTTCACAAGAGAAAGCCTCAAGATCAAGGGCTTGGCCTATTGATTGGGTGTTGTAATGTTTGACACAGTATCAGGGGGTTCCCCAGTGGTAAAGTTTAAATAGTCTTATATTTTTTCTCCCATCCCTCAAGGAATTTGCCAATACTTTTTGATTAATATATTTTGGGATTTATGCCAGCATTACACTGAGCTATATAATATTAAAGGCCTTCATTTTTATTCTAGGCTCCCTGTGTCTCAATTGCTTAAATGGGATAACTAGACAGGTTGAGTTATATTATCTGCTACAGAAAACTTAGATTTTGGACAAAATAAACCTTCCTTCCTTTGGTCCCAAAGAGTGGGCGAGGTTCTAAAATATAGACAATGTCTTCCTTACCCCTGTGTTCTGAATTACCTTAACCCTGATCTGATTGCCTTTGTTCTCATCTCTGAATAGCACATTATACATATATAAAACAGCTTCTAAAAATCCAGAAGTAATAATTACCATTCTGGACAAAATGTGAATGCTACAAGAGCTTACAATCTAGGGCCCTGTTGAGTCCGTACAATAATTGCTCCATTGTTTCTGGCTTATTTTGCCGCACCAAATGTCACACAGGTGCATTCACAATGTTGCATTCCTCACAAATTTGTTCTTTTTTGTAACAGCAAAATATTCAATTATATGTATGCACCACCATTCGCCAATCTACTTCTCAGTCACTGCATCCTTCAGTCACCTTTACCATGGTCATAAAAATGGAGTCATATAGTGTCTATCCTTTTGTGTCTGGCTTATTTCACTTAGAATTATGTCCTCAAGGCTTATCCATCTTTCTACATTCTTCAGGACATCATTTCACCTTATTGCTGCATAATATTCCATCATATATATATATATATATATCACATTTTGTTAATCCACTTGTCTGTTGATGGGCATTGGGATTGATTCCATCTTTTGGAAATTGTGAATAATGATGCTATGAACATTGATGTACAAATGTCTTTTTAGTCACTGCTTTCAGCTCTTCTGAGTATATACTGAGTAGTGCTATTGCCAGGTCATAGGGCAACTCAATATTTAGTTTCCTAAGGAACTGCCAAACAGACTTCCATAGCAGCTGTACAAATATAAACTTCCACCAGCAGTGGATAAATGTCCCAATATCTCCACATCCTCTCCAACATTTGTAATTTTCTGTTTGTTTAATAGCAGCCATTCTTATAGGTGTGAAGTAGTATCACTTTGTTGTCTTGATCTGCATTTCCATTTACCTAATGAAAATGAACATCTCTTCATGTGCTTTTGAGCCATCTGCATATACTTTTCAGAAAAAAAATGCCTATTCATATCTTTAGCTCATTTCATAATTTGGTTGTTTATTCTTTTGTTGTTGAGTTGAATGGCTTCGTCAAGTATACAGGATATCAAACCTTTCTCAAATATGCGATTTCCAAATATTTTCTCCCACTGAGTTGACTGCCTCCTCATTTTTTTGACAAAGTCCTTTGAGGTGTAAAAGCATTCAATTTTGAGGAGTTCCCATTTTTCTATTTGTTCTTTTGTGCCTTTTTCTTTGGGTGTAAAGATTAAGAACAATCCTATTGATAGGTCTTAAAGATGTATCGCTATATTTTCTTCTAGAAGATTTATGGTGCTAATTCTTATATTTAGCTGTTTGATCTATTTTGAGTTAGATTTTGTATAGTTTGTAAGGTAAGGATCCTCTTTCATTCTTTTGGCTATTGAGATCCTGTTCTCCCATACCCATTTATTCAAGACTATTTTGTCCAGTTCAGTAGATTTGGGGGCCTTGTCAAAAATCAACTGACCATAGGTTTGGTGCTCTATTTCTGCACTTTTGCATAGGGTGTAAGGTATGGGTCCTCTTTCATCCTTTTGGCTATTGAAATCCAGTTTCCCCGTATCCATTTATTGAAAAGACTATTCTGTCCCAGTTGAGTGGATTTGGGGGCCTTATAAAAGATCAAGCGTCCAAAAATGTGGTGGTTAATCACTGCACTTTCAATTCTATTCCATCAGTCAATCCTTCTATCTTTGTGCCACTACCATGCTGTTTTGACCACTGTGGCTCTATAATAAGTTTTAAAATCAGGAAGTGTTAATTCTCCCACTTCATTCTTCTTTTTAGTGTGCTTTTAGCTATTCGGGGTCTCTTTCCCTTCCAGATGAATTTGTTAACTAGTTTTTCCAAGTCTTCAAAATAGGTTGTTGGAACTTTGATTGGTACTGCACTGAATCTGTAGATCAATTTGGGTAGAATTGACATCTGAACTATATTTAACTTACCTATCCATGAGCAGGGAATGCCTTTCCACCTATTTAAATCTTCTTTGATGTCCATTAACAATGTTATGTTGTTTTCTGTGTACAAGTCCTTTATGTTCCGAGACAAGTTCATCCTATGTACTTGATTCTTTCAGTTGCTATTTTGAATGGATTTTTTTTCCTTAACTCACCCCTCAGTTAGGTCATTGCTTGTGTTTAGAAATGTTCCAGATTTTTACACATTAATTATGTATCCCACCAATTTGCTGAATATGTTTATTAGCTCTAGTAACTTTGTTGTAGATTTCTTAGGATTTTCTAAATATAGTATCATAACATATTCAAATAATGAAAGTTTTACTTCTTCCTTTCCAATTTGGATGTCTATTATTTCTTTGTCCTGCCTTATTTCTCTAGCTAGAATTTCTAGTACAGTGTTGAATAACAGTGGTGACAGAGGGCATCTTTGTCTCATTCCTGATCTTAGGGGGAAAGCCTTCAGTCTCTCTCCATTGAATACAATGCTGGCTCTGGATTTTTTCAAGTTTTCATATATGTCCTTTATCATATTAAGGAGGTTACCTGTGTTTCAGAAGTGTTGAAGTGTTTTTTATAGGAAAAGGATGTTCAATTTTGTCAAAAGACTTTTCGGCATCAATTGAAATGATCATGTGATTTTTCCCTTTTGATTTGTTAATCTGCTGTATTTTATTAATTGACTTTCTTGTGTTGAACCATACTTGCATTCCTGGGATAAACCCCACTTGGTCATGGTGCAGAACTCTTTAATGTGTTGTCGGATTCTATTTGCTAGTATTTTGATGAGAATTTTTGCATCTATGTTCATTAGGGAGATTAGCCTGTAGTTTTCCTTCCTTGTAGTGTCTTTTCCTGGTTTTGCTATTAAAGTGATACTAGCTTTATAACATGAGTTAGGTATTGTTCTTTATTCTTCAGTTTTTTTGAAAAGTTTAAGAAGGATTGGTCTCAGTTCTTTTTGAATGTTTGGTAAAATTCCCCTGTAAAGCCATGTGGTCCTGGACTTTTCTTTGTAGGAATATTTTTGATGACTGATCGAATCTCTTTACTTGTCATTGGTCTGTTGATATCTTCTATTTCTTCTTGAGTCAGTGTAGCTTGTTTGTGTGCTTCCAAAAATTTGTCCATTTCATCTAAGTTGTCTAGTTTGTTGGCATATAGCTGCTCATAGTATCATCTTATGATTTATTTTATTTTACCAGGGTCTGTGTTAATGACCCCCATCTCATTTCTGATTTTGTTTATCTGCATCCTCTCTCTTTTTGCCTTTGTCAGCCTTGCTGGTGGCCCATTGATTCTATTGATTTTCACAAAGAACCAACTTTTGGTTTTATTGATTTTCCCTATTTTTTTTTCATTATCCTATTCATTTAACTCAGCTTTAATCTTTGTTATTTATCATCTTTTATCTGCTTTCAGGTTAATTTGCAGTTCTTTCTCAAATTCCTTCAGGTGAGCAGTTAAGTCCTTAATTTTTTTCTTTCTTGTTTTTTTTAAATATAGGTATTAAGGCAATAAATTTCCTTCTCAGCACAGTCTTTGCTGCATCCCACAAGTTCTGATATGTTGTATTCTCATTTACTTTCATCTCCAGATAGCTACTGATTTCTCTAGCAGTTTCTTCTTTGATCCACTAGTTGTATAAAAGTGTGTTATTTAATCTCCCTATATGTGTGAAAGCCCACATTCTTTGATGGTTGTTGATATACAACTTCATTCCATTGTAATCAGGGAAGGTGCTTTGAATAACTTTGATGTTTTCAAATTTATAAGGACCTGTTTTGTGCCCCAGCATATGATCTATTTTGGAGAATGCTCCATGAGCATTAAAGAAAAATGTATGTCCTGTTGGTCTGGGGTGTAAGGGCCTAAATATGTCTGTTAGGTCTAATTCATTTATCTAGTTGTTTAACTTCTTTATTTCCTTCTTGATCCTCTGTCTGGTTGTTCTATCTATAGAGGAGAGTGGTGTATTGAATTCTCCTACTATTATTGTTGAAACATCTATCACTCCTTTCAGTTTTGCCAATGTCTTTCTCATGTATTTAGGAGTGCCTTGATTGGGAGCAAAAACATTTATGATTGTTATTTCTTCTTGGGGAATTTTCCATTTTATTAATATACAGTGGCTTTCTTTGTCTCTTATGATGTCTTTACATTTAAAATCTATTTTGTCCGATACTAAAAAGATGCTAAAAGATACTAAAAGGAGAAAGTTACTCCTGCTTTCTTTTGCTTACAACTTATGTGGAACAACTTCTTCCATCGTTTCACTTTCAATCTTTTTGTATCCTTGTGTCTAAGTTGAGTTGCGAAAACAGCCTATAGCTGGGTTATATCTCTTAACCCATTCTGCCAATCTGTATCTTTTAATTGGTAAGTTTAGTCCACTAATATTCAAAGTTATCACTGAAAAGGCATTTCTTGAGTCTACCATCTTACCTTTTTAAATTTTATTTGTCAAATGTACATATTGTTTTCCCTTTATCTCTTTTTAACCTTTAAGTTAAATTGAAGTTGTATTCTTCAATTCTGTGCCCTCCTCCAGACCTCCCTTTCCTTTCTTTTTTTTACAACTGTCAGAATTTCCTTTAGTATTTCTTGTAGGGCTTGTTTCTTGTTGACAAATCCTTTTAAGATTTGTTTGTCTGTGAATGTTTTATTCTCTCCCTCAGTTTTGAAGGAAAATTTGGCTGGGTAGAGAATTATTTGCTGGAAGTCTTTCTCTTTTAGGATCTTAAATATATCATATCACTGCCTTCTTCCCTCCATAGAGTCAGTTGGGTAGTCTGAACCAAGTCTTATGTTGTTTCCCTTGTATGTAGCAGATTGTTTTTCTCTTGCCGCTTTCAGGAATTTCTGCTTCTCCACATTTGACAAACTGATTAGTATGCATCTTTGGGTAGGCTTATGTGGATTTATTCAATTTGGGTTTTGTTGAACTCCTTTGATTTGCATATCCTTTATGAGGCTTGGGAAGTTTTCCCTCATTATATCATCAAGCAATCTTCCTAGCCCTTTACCCTTCTCTTCTCCTTCTGGGACATCTTTGATTCTTATATTTGTGCACTTCATTTTGTCCATCATTTTCCTGAGATCCAATTCAAATTTTTCCATCTTTTTTGCCATTTGCTGTTTTGAGTGTTTGAAATCAGTTTTACTGCCCTCTAGTTTACTTATTCTTTCTTCTGCCTCTTCAAACTGCTTTTGTGTACTTTGAGTATATTTTTAATTTGATCTGAAGCATCTTTAATCTCTGTGATATCTGCTAGTTTTCTATTTCTTCTTTCAAATTCCTCATTATGCTCTACTAGTGTCTTCTTAATCTCCTTTATGTCTTTAACCATCCCATTTATTTTATTTAGTAGAGTTATATGAACATCTATGATTAGTTGTTCCAAAGTCTGTATCTCTTCTGGCGTTTTCATTTAGTAGTTAGGCTGGACTATATGTATCTGAGTCTTGATATGCCCAGTGATCTTCTGTCGTCTTTGAGACATGTAAGTATCTTGATGGTTTTATTGTGTAAGTTGATTTCCTTCAGTAGTCTAAAGCTTTCATATTTGCAGGGTGGATGTGGAGCAGGGTGCCCAGCACAGGGCAGGGCAGAACAGTGCAGTGATGTGTTGCAGCACAGGTACAGGCACAGGTTGGGCATGCTATGCTGGTGCCTTTGAGCATGGTGTGTGTGTCATAGGGTTGTAGGGATATGGTGCATGGGGCACGGTTATGTGGTGCATCTCAGGCAGATCTTGGAATGTAGAAGGAGGATGCAGAATGGGAGAAACAGAGGTAGAGGGTTCTGAATCCCAGTCTCCCCATCTGTGCACCCTCAAGGGCTCCAGGCTTCCATTTGGAAAGGGGCACACTAGGCTGTCTGCAGCAGCCAGATGATCTCCAGTTCTCTGCATCTCAATTCAGCTTTTAGAGATGACTAACCAAGACCTCTCTATGTGGTGTAGAAGACACTCCTGGGTCACTCACAGCCTAGAATCACTGCCTCAGTCACCTTCTTATCCCTTCTTCAGCTCTTCCTTGGAGCAAGAGTGTACTCAACTTATCCTATTCCACTATCTTTTGAACCCTCTATTCAGCCATCTTCCCGGGACCCTGGGTCCATCCCTTTTGCAGTATTTTATGCTGTCCACCTAAAAAAGCTTTGAGTTTTATTATTTTTTCCATCAGCCCTGCCCCCTCTCTGCTGGGGCAAAAACTCCTTGTTCCTTTAATGATTATTCCAGGTTTATCTGAGGGCCTATTTTCAGTGGTCAAAAGTTTTTAATTAATTCCACAATTGGAGATTGGTTGAGCTAAGGCCCTCCTGCTAGTAGAGTCTGTTTCCTTTTTCCTTGGGAAACCAGGCTGCCACACTTGTGGGGAAAGGGCACTGGCCTCCATGGCTTGGGGGACTTAAAGTTCTGTGCAGGGTCTCAGCTGGTTCAACTTGCTTGTTCAAACTGGTGTATGCTGTGTGTCCTATCACTGATGTAGCCCCAGCATTTCTGTACTGTTCCTGACTATTTACTACCTGCTCTGGAGAATGAAATAAATTCCACACTTCACTAAGCTGCCATCTTGCCACCATCTCCACTGATAGAAAATTGCCAAAATTCACACTGAGGTCCCATATGTTCTTCACTCAGTTCCATTCAATGACAACATTGTATATAACTATAAAACATATTGAAAGCAGGAAATTCACACAGCTGCAATACACAAGGCTTATTGATTCTCACTATTTTTAAACATATAGGTTAAACAAATTATACCTGTATTCTAGATTTGCCCTAACAGCTACCAGTTTGCAATCTCTCCTTCATAATGTGCTTTAGTCAGAGAACTTTTCCAAGTTTTACTTACAGCCTCATCTCCTATCACCGTAAATAGTTTATAAGATTAAGGCCAACAGGATACTAAGGTTGAAACATTTAATTGACAAACATCATGTCTCTATTTAGAAACATACTTTTCTTCTGATAATTAGTTTTGTGATTGATTTTAAATTGGTTGCTCAGACTCTCATTCTTTACAATGCCTTCAAGGTTCATTAATGGCCCCTGCAAATAAACTGAATTCAAGTTCATCCTGCTGATTCACTAGACAGGTCCAATAGTTTTGAATGTATATAGTGATATAATTCATTCTTAAACAGCAGCAAAAGTGATTTTAGTTCTTATCCCTTAAAGACCAAAATATCTAATTTTGAAACTTTAATTTTCATTTTTAAAATGTCATCATGTGGTTTCATCACAAAGTACCAACATCAAGGATTTGGGAATATTTTGAAAGTTTTATCTGATATCTTATCTATTATCTCTAGCTTTATCTCATATTCTCATTCTCCCTTCAGCATGTATACTGCATGTCCTCCTCATCATTGTGTACACTGTAACTTTATACAACTAATTGATAAAATGGTAAGGAATAAAGTGCTGCAGAATCCTATTACAGAATTCTTCCAAATTGATGGCCATTGTGCATATTGTTCAGCCAATTATAAATCTGTGCATCTGCACTGTCATTCAGCAAATATCTTTCTGTTTGGGCAACAACCTAGGGTCATCAACTATTTGTATTTGACAAAAATTGAGAAGTTTCATGGGACAAGAGTTTTCAGTGCTAAAAGTGGCACAGATCTGGACAAACCATAGCAATTTGTTACCCCACATGGTATAATGAAAGACTTCATCACTTGTCTAGTTTAATACAAATCTCCACAATTTTATTAGCTCTCTGTAATTTAAAATGTGCATTTAGAGAACAGGCTGATTTCTGTGAGCCACTTTCTCTCATTTATTTTGAGGTTAAGTACACCAAAGTTTATTCCATATTTATATGTGGAATAATACATCATTTCTTCCTTGGGGAACTCTCTCAAGAATACTTTGAAATTAATTGCATGTAGTGAATCTTAAAGTGAGTCATTGAATGCAATTGATTCAATCAATAATTTGCTAGTTGGCATTTTGTAAAAAAATATTTAAACTCAAAGAAGTGAATGTAGTCAGTAAGGAGGGAAATAAAACTAATTCATGAACCCAAAATGAAAGATACAAAGCTGCCTTTGAAGTTTTTTTCATATGATAACCAATCCTCATCCACCCAACATACATTCCATGCATATTTATGTGAAAAAGTTTATATAAAACACAGCTCAGGGAAATTGAACATTGTTCCTCCCTAAAATCTATAATGATTTAAAACTCAATTATTCTGATGCATTCTACTTTAAATTTGAATATTAAATTTGAATAAGCCCTGTGTGAAAAATCTTTGCATGATTCTCCTTTATTTTGCACCTCTATCCCATATGGAAAGTGCCAAAATAGCCCTAATATCACAAGAGAGAGATGTCAAAGTAGCACCAAGAAAAGAAAAAAAAAAGGATTTTGTTACCTGAGGCAACAAAGTATGATTCATTCCTTAGAATTTTTCTTATCAAAATATGCTAAACTCTTTTTAGCTGCCAAGGACTCTGTGGATTTCATCCCTGTATCTACAATACATTTCTTCATTTCCATGTTTCCAGTATCCTATCTGTGGTAGTTAGATTCCGCTGTCAACTTGGCCAGGTGAAGGGTGCCTAGTTCTATTGTTGCAGATGTAAGCCAATGGCATGTGAACCTCATCTGTTCTTGATTACATCTGCAGTTGCCTAGGAGACATGTCTGCTTCATTGAATGATGTTTGATTTAATTGGCTGGTGCTTAAATGAGAGACAACATAGCACAGCTCAAGTAGCTCAGCCCAGGCTTTTGGAGATGCTGAAAAGAATCACCTTGGGGAAAGTTGTTGGAACCCAGAGGCCTGGAGAGAAGGTCAGAAGAGATCGCCCTCATGCCTTCCTATCTAAGAAAGAACCTCAGTCGAAAGTTAGCTGCCTTTCCTCTGAAGAACTATACATTAACTAAATAAATCCCCTTTTATTGAAAGCCAATCCATCTCTGCTGTGTTGCATTCCAGCAGCTAGCAAACTAGAACACTCTCTTTCTCAATATCACATGCCCAACCTTAGTTCCAATCATTCATTCTTATGTAATAGCAAGCTAACAATAGCTCCATGCTTTCCCATTTTGTGCTTTAAATTTTGCCAGAATAGATAAAAATAAACTATTTTAAATACTCTTTTGCTGTAATGTCTGTTAAAACTAGCAAAGAGTACTTTTTCTATGATCTTTATCTTTTCTCTGAAACATGTTTTTACTTAAGAATACTTAGAAAATGCACTGCACTTTAAATACAGGAGAGTGGATAAGTGTCAAGTGGTTCTCAAAATTGTTTACAAAGCAGCAATTTTGCTTGATTAAGAATGTAGGCTTTCTAGTCTTGTATGTGAGCAATTCTACTATGAACTATAGCTTATTTTCATTTGCACAAAAATATTCAAAAACATATCTTAGGTTGATAATTTCCATGACTATATGTCATCATGACCTTAAGCTTGGGATGTTGTTTGATGAAATCATTTAAATTCTACTTATTCTTTACCAGGGGAAGAATGATTAACATTTTTCCTTTTTATCTATTAAAAGTCAGGTAAAGATTTCCTACAAAATTATTTTTAAAAGTTAAACTTAACATTTAGAGCATACATTCTCCCTTGGAAAAAATAAGTTCTCAGAATGTACAAAATAAATATTTAAACATAGAAAAGTGGCTATTATAAAATTTTATTATTCATGTTCAAAACAATGAAATAAATTACACTTTTTATTTTC
This sequence comes from Myrmecophaga tridactyla, assembly GCA_004026745.1. Lineage (NCBI taxonomy): Eukaryota > Metazoa > Chordata > Mammalia > Pilosa > Myrmecophagidae > Myrmecophaga > Myrmecophaga tridactyla. Next base: position 57,536 of record PVIY010000756.1, on the reverse strand, counting down.
ATTTTTTCTGTAAAAAGCTTATATTTTATTTTTGATACTAATATCATCTCAAATAAAAAATGAAAACAAACATGATACAATTCTTGTGTTTAAGTACTTTTTTGAGTTTATAAGATGGAATAGTTAACAAATCATTTTGAAATTGTAAAAATAATTGCTAATACAATTTAAAGTAGATTATATATCTTAAAAATAAATGCTCTGGGTAGGCCATGGTGGCTCAGTGGCAGAGTTGTCACCTGCCATGCCAGAGACCCGGTTCAATTCCCAATGCCTGTCCATGCAAAATAAATGAATAAATAAAATAAATAAATGCACTAATCTAGAAAAATTAGGTAAATAGTACGGTCTCCATTTTTATATTTTACCATCTAATTATCATAATTTCGGGGTTTATTCTTTTTCTCTATATTGTTAAGTAGTTTCTCAAGTTTGTTATTCATTCATTGATTCAATCCTCCAGTGCCAAGTATGCTCGTTGTTGTCCACAATGTAATTTCATTTTAAATTACTTTAAATGATTTAACATCTCATTTAACTCTATTTTCATATCACTCTGAACCTTTTAAAAAATTTAGTCTTCAATTTTTAACCACATCACATTTTCCATTATTCTTTCCAGAATATGAAATGGATATTTGAAGATTTCTCATTTATTTCTCAATCTCAAATAAGAGTGATGCCTATGCAAATCCACGCATCATCTGTTAGAGTATGCGGTTTATCATTTATCCCATTTATTAGACATTGTAAAAAGATTTAGTCATCTTTATTAATGTATATTTAGAGGTGGATGGCATGAACATTTCCCAATTCATTTCTAAATAACCTCTGCTCTTTTGAGTTGACATGTTCTATCTGCACCATGTAAATTAGATAAAATACTTACAATTCCCATTCCTCATTTACCCAAATTTCTTCTAGTCTCTGTTCTTATGAATACTAACCTTAATAGAGCATTTTTGCCCACATCTAAGATGACCATCTGTCTCAGTTTTCCTGGAACTGAGCATTTTCACTGAGTATGGTGCTTTCACTTTTAAAACTGGGACAATCTGGGAGAAACTGTGCTGAGTTAATTATCTTAAATTAAATGAATTTCTACAAGGCAATGACCATCCACCTTACTATTGCAGGTTTTCTGGCAATCACAATTTCAAACTAGTTATAAAAAGTTAGTGATGTACAAAAGATTATCACACCAAATAATTAAAAGTCAGAATCTATAATTATAAGGTTGCTACAGATAATGGGTTTGTGAGGCAGAATGCAAATAACGTACTTCTTTTAATATTTCCTGATGTAGTCTCTGTTTCATGTAATAAATCCTATGCCAAATGTGAAAGTCTGGTTCACTTATTTCTTCATTCCCTTAGTCCAAACTTTTAGCCTTTGAATCAATGGCATATTCTCTTAGATGTTGTTGTGAAGTGTTTTCACAATCATAGTTGTTAGGTGTGATACTGTATTTTGCTTCTCTGTAATCATTTTAGAATAAAGCTGAGAGAAAAGTTTATTGAAAACTTCTACCCAATTAGAGAAAATTTATTGAAAACTTCTATCCAATTGTTCACCAGCTCTTTTACCACAACCCTTATTGCTGTCTATAAAACACTTTTTGAAAAATAAAAATATTGAAAAACATGATTGTAAATTTTATCAAAATTAGTAGAGCAAATCTGCATGCAATCATTTAGGTCGGGATATAGTGTGTTGCCAACATCAAACCCCTCCTGCAAACTTCTATCTGGTCATCATCCCTTTCTTCCCCACAAGAGTTAGCTGCCATACTGACATAAGATAACAGATTTCTTATTTTTTTATAGATTTACCATCTGGAAATGTATTCCAAAATTAAATACTTAAGCTTTACTAGGTTTTACACTCTAAACAAATAGAGTTACATTGCATTTTTTTGTGTGTTACTGTTCCTCATTCCAACACCAGATAATTTTAGAAGATTCATCCTCATTGTTGCAGGGACAACAATTCATTTCTTTTAATTAACATATACTATCCCATTACATGAAGGGTCAAAAAACTTTACCAAGTCTATTGTAGATAGATGTTTGTTAAAATCAATGTGATTAGAGAAATTCCTGGGAAGATAGTAGAGTAGAGAGCTCAAGGCCTCAGTCCTCCCAACAAAACATTTATTAAACAGGAATAACCATCTGAAACAACTATTTTCAGATTCTGGAGGTGAGAAAAACACTGCACAGCATCCAGGGAAGGGCAGGATGAAGAGACCAACAAATTATGGTTAAAAAAACAATAATTTTTTTCTTCACATGGCAGTTACCAGTATTTATTCCCACTCTCAGTGCAGACCACCTTGGGGCCCAATTTCTTGCTAGCTTGCTGGTGAGAGAAAGGAATGTAAAAATCCTCTTCCCCAAGAACAAGGGTGGGCACTATCAATCACTGATTATGGCTTTTAACTGGCAAGTTATGATCACTGGGGAGAACTCTGAGAACAACTATTCTTTCAACTTGCCAGTGGAAGAGGTGCAACAACCATTGCTTAAAATCTCTTCAGACAGGGACAGAGACAGTGGAGATTGAAAGATGAAGTGCCATCTCAGGGCTGCAAGGGACAGTTAGCTGCATTTGCTGGACAGGCCAGGAAATGTCAGCTTTTGGGAGCCATCATAGAATCTTTGATCCCCTCACCTGTGCCCTTTGAACCAGACTGCACCAATTATGTTCATCCCTGGTACTTTTTCTGGCTTGGATGGACTGAATTGAGAAAGTTTTATCCATTGTGCCTTTCTCCCAGAATATGTGCTCTAGGCAAAAGCAGCTAAAGACAATGAAAGTTGTGAAAAAAAAAAACTATAGATGTGGAAAAACTGAGACAATGGCCTGCTGGCATCAAACACACAGTAGAGGGAGGTTTGTCTCCTGGGAAACAGAAAGGACAGCCAAACTCCTGTAGAATCCTGGAAACAACTTACAAGCAAAGGCCCAAATAAGACAAAACCCCAGAAAGATAGGGAAAATGCAGCACATTGCATTTGCTTTGGGCAGACCTTCTTGATATTATGGTTAAAACTCAAGAAATTTCTGTGCTATATCCAATTGATTACAAAACCAAGAAACAGACATTCCTGGGAATAAATCCCAGAGTTAACATTTAAAATATTAAAATATGCAATGCACAATGAAAGAGTACAAGATAAAGAAACAGAAAAGGGTTGCCCACCCAAAAGAAAAGGTAAAAAAAATACAGAAAACAACACCAAAGAAAATGAGAATGTGAACATACCAAACAATGCTTTAAGAAATGATCTCACAGATGCTCAAGGAGATGAGAGAGTATAGAGAAAGAACTAAGGGATATCAGGAAAACAATTAATGAGCCATATGAGAGTCTAAGTAAAGAGATAGAATATTTTAAAAGTAACCAAACAGGCAGTGCAACAGTGGCTCAGTGGCAGAATTCTCACCTGCCATGTGGGAGACCCGGGTTTGAATCCTGGTGACTGTCCATGAAAGAAAAGAAAAGAAAAGAAAAGTAACCAAACAAGGGGTGCAAGGGTAGTTTAATGGTAGAATTCTTGCTTGCCATGCAGGAGTCCTGAATTTGATTCCTGGTCCATGAACTTCCCAAAATGAACAAAGAAGCAAGCAAACAAACAAAAATCCAACAAATGGTGCTGTAGTAATGGGATATTCACATGGAAAAGTAATGAAATGTCACCCCCACCATAAAGCATACAAAAATTTTTTTTTGGTAACTGAACTGGAGTTGAAGACCACAATAATTGAAATGAAAAATACTCAGGAGGGTTTCAAGAGTGATTGGAACTAGCAGAATAATTGGTTTGATTGAATACAATATACTTGAAATGAGTCAGGTTGAGTTGCAGAAAAAGAAAAGAAATGTTGAAAGCAAAAATAACCTAAGACAACTATGGGACACCAACAACTGCACCAATATATGCATTATTGGAGTCCCAGAAAGAGAGGAAAGAGAGGAGCAGAAGGACTAGTCAAGCAAATACTGACAGAGAATTTCCAAAACCTAGCAAAGGGTGTGAATGTGCACATCCAAGAAAGTCAGAGAACACAAACATGCTAAATATGAAGAAAAAATATATATTGATTACACTATAGAATACAAAGGACAATGGGAGATTGATAAAACAACATGATACTGGCACAAAGACAGACATCAAAACCAGTGGACGCCTCTCACCTTCCTCACCTCTGTCTCTGAGAGTGCCTGCATGTCCTCTTCCATGTGTTTTCAATAAATTTTCTGTCTGCTTGTTCTTTGGGCTGTGCCCTTTAATTATTTCTGCTGGCATGGCCACAAACCTGGAAGCTGAAATCCAGCAACATGCTTTGGTGAGCCTGTCAGGAGACACTTTTCTCCATCTGTCTGAATGGGTAAGTCATGGCTACTGATTGGGAACCTTGGCTGCAGGCTTTCACTTGACTTTCTCCCCATTTCTCTCTCTCTTTCTCTCCCTCTCTCCCTCTCCTCCCTCTCTTTCTCTATATCTAGGTCCTCACAATAAGGCTCATACAGGTCATAAACTTGATTAACCCTGAGCCACCAGCTCCCTCCTTGGAGTTGGCATCTCCATACCACACAGATCCAAGGAAGCTCAAAGCAGGAGGTGATACTGCCCTTTGGGACCTGACTGGAGGCTTTCCCTATGTTGAGCAGGAGTCCAGTGGGAGCCAAATCAAGTCCCCATTTCTCTCTCTCTTTCTCTTTCTCTCTCTCTCTCTCTCTCCCCACCTTGGCTCTCTAAAACTTCCCCACCCTCTTTCTTTTCCTTCACTCTGAGGACCCAGACCCTCCTACTGAGTCTGTCTCTGTTTTCTCCTCCTCCACGATCATTCCCTTGCCTCCAGAGACTATTCTTTCTCCTTTTTCTGGATTTCAATGCCTTCTAAAACATTACATCTGTTGTAACACAAAATTCTAGGCTTAAGAGTCTTGTACAAAACAAGGTGCTGTCTTTAACATTCCAGAGATTTACTTCTGGTTTAGGCTACAATATGTCCATACCTAGACCACTCTAATTGCTTGAAAATCATAGTAAAACATGTTTTTGAAGGAGCCCAATTTCCTTTTTGCATATTCTCTCCCTCTAGCTTGATCATGGCAATACCCAGAGCTAGGACCCAGGAGATCTTCTCCCTAAAGTTTGTTTGCTTGTGGTAGATCCTTTTTAATCTCTTAGAAGGTACACTAGGTAGCAGCTTAAAAGCACAAACACCCAGGAAGAAAAATCAGTCATCTCAGCACCTTTGGGATATTACCTGGCCATCTGTCTCCTAAGTCTTTGAGGACCTTGTAAATGCCTAGGAATATGGAGCCAGATCCCATGATGACAAGGGAACAGCACACAGAATGTCAGGCTGACAATCTGGGACACTGGGCTCTAATATGGAAATCTGCTTATTTTCTTTTTCTCTCTTCCATAGAAATAAATGGTGCTTCCAGTATTCTGGCTGACATTCCATTAGGCTGTCTTCTATGAGATGGAATAATTTTCCCATGACAAAAATAAAGACTACTGCAATACTACCTGGCTGCAGTATCACTGGAGGACAGCCAGCATTAGCCCATGAATGGAACAGTCAGTTATAACCCTATTTACAATTAAATCTCTCTTGTAAGAGGTAGGGGAAGTGGTAGAAAATTTCTTATGTGTGGCTTCTAAGGCCTTGTATCAAGAAAAACCCATGAAGGGCTCTTGCAAATTATGTCATGCCCAAGAAGACTATCAAAAAAGTTCTTCCTCATAACACTTCCTCACAGAAGGAGGTAAATGTTTTAAATAACCCTATGTTTTAAAAGTCCCCTTTGCCAGAATCCTCATTTAGTCTCTACTAAAACCCATTGCACACACATATAAAGGCCAGAAGTCAATATAAGCTAAAAAAAAAAACATAGGGAAGCATAGCCCTCCAAGGGGACTTTCAATTACAGTACCATTCTCTTGTCTATAAAAGGAAGGAAAAGTGGTCATAAATTCCATAGGCTCAGATATTTATAACTCCCTATCCAGACATGGACCTAAAAAAATAGAGACTTCTCACTTATGTTGTGCCCATGTCTCAATTTCCAATAAAAGATAAAATATTTGTTTGCTAAAAGGTATGAGGCAATGTACCACCAAGCTGGTTATTTATAATAAGCTAAGGGAAGTCACTTAGGAGAAAGAGAAAAACCTGCCTCTGTTCTAGGAGAAGCTAGTGGAGGCCTTAATAAATTACTAATGTAAGCCTGGATTACCAGGAAGCTCAAAACTGGCTGGCGACCCATTTCATCAGCCAGTCTAACACTGATGTTCAAGAAAAGCTTCAAAAGCTCTTCATGGGTCCATGAACTCCCACTAATGATTTATTAGAAACTGCCTTACCTGTCTTTAACAATCAAAACAAGGCTAATGAGGAGAAGGCAAAAAAAGGTAAGCAAAAGAACAGAGAACAGGCTCAGCTCATTGCAGTCTCTGCTCACAGTGCCCTCTCCTCTCAAGATCACCCAAGTGATCTAGTCCTCAAGCGTCTTTGCTTCAACTGTGAGTCAGAGGGCCACTGGCAAAGAGGGTGCCAGAGAATTTGAGACAACTTTCAACCTCAAGACCCAGCAGTGCCTTGCTGCACATGCCACCAACATGGGCTTTGAACCCAGGGGCTGCACTATCTCCTGAAGGGGTCATATGACAGGACACTCAAGCTCTGTTCATGGCAAGTGAAGAAAACTGAGGGTGCACAAGGCCATGTTTGATCTTCTGACTTCACATCTGACCAACTTAGTGAAGCCTCAGGTAACATTTGATGGGACATGTAAATTTATTAATTTCTTAATAAACACTTGAGCCACTCTGTCTTAAACCACCACTCTGGGCCTAAATCCACTCAGACATGCCTAATTATGGGAGTTGATGGTAAAGCCAAAACTAAAATATTCACTATCCCTCTCTTTTGTAAGCTTAAAAAGATTCTAGTTTCCTGTCAATTTCGCATTGCACTTGAATGCCCCAACCCCTTTTAGGAAAGGATCATTTTCACTCCTTGGGGCCAACCATAAGACTAGAAAACTCAACTAAGGTTTACACATTTTTTTTTCTCTGTGGGCTCCTACTAGATCCAAGGCTTCTTGTTATCCCCCCAAAATCCTTAACCAAATAAGCCTTTCAGTAGAGAATAAAAGCATGCCAGGGAGAACCCGCCATGTAGCCCTGTCTGCATTCAAATGTTCAGTACTAAATCTTAAAAAAAAACTGTTTTGTATCACTCCTCACCTTAACTCTCAATACCTATTTGCTTTTTTAATGCAATTCTATTAAGATATATTTACATTATTGCCCTATAATCATCCACAATGTACAATGCTTCACAATATTACCATATACTTGTGCATTCATCATCACAGTCAGTGTTTGAACATTTTCATTTCTCAAAAAATACATATAAGAATAAAAATTAAAATAAAAATGAAAGAACACCAAAAACATCCCAAACCCCTTATCCACCCATTATTTGTTTATTTTTTTGTTTTCATTTTCTTACTCATCTGCCACAAGGTTTTCACAATCATACAGTCACATGAGAAAAGCTATATAGTTATACAGTTATCTTAAAAAATCAAGTTCAACAGTTTCAGGTATTTCCTTCTAGCCATCATAATGCACTAAAAACTAGAAAGGGTTATCTATGGAATGCTTAAGAATAATCTTCAGAATGATCTCTAGACTCGATTTAAGATCTCTTACCCACTGAAACTTCATTTTGTTTCATTTCTCTTCCCCCTTTGCATCAAGAAGACTTTCTCCATCCCATGATTCTGGGTCCATGCTCATCCGCAGGAGTCACATCTGACATTTCCAGGGAGATTTCAAGACCTGGCAGTCATTTCTCATATAAGGGGAGAGGGCAGTGTGTTTACCTGTGAAGTGGGCTTAGAGAAAGAGGCCACATCTGACCAGCAAATGTGGTTCTCTTGGGTGTACTCACAGGCATAATAATAGGTCAGTTTATTTTTTTCCACTGGAGGAATCAGTTTAATAAGGGATGTCCCCAAGATCGTGAGCATAGCCAATTACATTGGTAGTCCCTGATGTGCACAAGAATGTCATTTCCCCAAGTGGGGAAGTTTAATATTTCCACATTGTTCCCCAGTCCCTCAAGAGAGCTTTGCAAATGCCTTTTTTATTGTCTTTCCAAATTACTCTGGTATGTATTGGGGCATGACAGTAACCTGTACAAACTAGCAAGATCTTATTCCTTATTAAAAGTTTCATATAATTATGGTGTTTGAACTAACCTACATTGAAGATAAATTAGATAGTGTGCTACAGAAAATATAAATTTTGCACCAAATAAACATCTCTTCTTTTGGCCACATGAAGAAACTGAAGTTGTAAAAGACAGCCAATATCATCCTTTACCCTTTAGTCTGATTGAGTCTAGTCCTAACCTGATCAGCTTCATTCATTTCTCTCATTGAAGTCTGGCCTCCTTTTCAACTTTTAAAATAGTTGCTGTATGCAGGAATGCTGACTTTTATAGTTGCAACACTGTGTCTGTAGCTCTCAGTTGTCACAAATATATCCAAAGTTCCAGAACCCAACCAGGTTATACAAAAATATCTCAGCATCTCAGAATTTAGAAATAATCATTACAACTCAGGAATAGATGTGGCTACCATAAGAGCTTGTTATCTAGAAACAATCACAATAAGTCTTGCCCTAATAACCTATGCTCTTGGATTCAGTTCTCAGAGTTTGCACATTATAGTTAGCCCATATTACTGAGGCATTATAATGATTGCCTTTTTCTTTCTGGGTTATTTCACACAGCATTCTGTCCTCAAGGTCGAGTTCACTTAGTTGCATGCCTCACAAATTCCTTCCTTCTTGCTATGACTCAATACTCCATTGTAATCCACTGCAAATGGTGAATACTGCCACCATAAACACCAGTATGCAAATGTCCGTTCACGTTCCTGTTTCCAAGTGTATATCTGATAACAGTGTTGCAGGATCATATGACAACCATATTCTTAGTCTCATGTGGAACCACCACACTACCCTCCAGATAGGCTACACCATTATACTTCCTTACCGACAGTGAATAGGAATCAATACACCTCTCTCTCTCTACATTTTAACCCAGCATTTGTATATTTCTGTTTATTTTCTGAAGAGTTTTATTCATATATAATATTCCATTCTAAGTGAACCACAATGTTTCCCAGTATAATTACATAGAAATGCATTCACCACCACAAGCTATTTGAGTATATTTTTATTTCTTCTGCAAAGAAAGAAGATGAAGAAATAAAAAGAAGAAAAAAATTTTTAGAAACATAAAAAATAATGATAAAATAAAAAAGAAGAGGAAAAAGGCTATCACTTCCTAGTCCTGTGTACCCATGAAGTAGTGTAGAAAGAGCAAGGCTTTCCCTCAATTAAACATTACAAAAAATACTGAATTTCTTAAATGTCATGCTCTTGCCAACTGAAATAGATGTGCTTTATTGTCCTTGCCATCAAAATATAATACTAATATCTCTTGAAGAAATAACCAGTTCAACACAGCAGCCAAAGCCACAGCCAAATCAATCAAGCCCTTTTAAGCCTAATTTGTGCAGTTCTGAAATTAGCACACACACTCTCTTATTTCCTAATTAAACAAGAATGAGCTGCCTGTTAAGATTCACTCTTAAACCTAAAAGATGGTCATTTCCTTCCCTCTTCCTTAGTCTCACTTGGCTAATCCCTCTCCTAGGTCCACTCACTTCTATGCTCTTGTTGTTGATTAGTGTTTGCATTTCTAAACTTCTTACTAAGTTTATTTCTTACAGGCTAGAAGCATCTCACACAAAAACAATGATGAAGGGAGGATTTGCAGCCATTCCAACTTCCCCTCTGTATCTTTCCCTCTCACTTCAAATGTCATACCCAGAAAGTTCTATGCCCTATAAGTCAGGGCCTATAATTATTGACAAACCAGAAATAAAAGCAGAAGACAGATTCTAGTCTCTCCACATTCCTTAATATTAAGGTATGAGGATTCTGAGGGGTAAATTGAGGCAGGCAAGAACAGATACTAGAGAGAGGAAGGAAGCCCTTGAACAAGGGCAAATAACCAACTTCAGGAAGGCCCACGTCCCCACAAACATCTGGCCCATGGGCTACACAGTTATAGTAAATACTGAGCACAGCTGATGCATCTGGAGCCAAAGGAGCCTCACCTCAGTGAGTCATCTACGGACAAGGTTGAGGCAACAGACCCATCCAAATGCACTATCTACCACCATGTACCACCCTGGAGAGAAAGAATGGAAATAGAAAGTCCCAACAAAGAAGGGGAAGTGGGTAAGTAAAGCTAATCTATAAAAGTAAATGGCCCCCACATTTCCTATTGCCTATCAACTTTCTCAACTCTATCTTTGCAAGAGTGCCTACATATCCTTTTACATGTGTACTCATTAAATTTTCTATCTGCGTACAAGAACAAACAAACAAAAAACAATGGCATCAAATTGAAAGCTCACCAAGCAATCCCCACATTCAGGGTCAAGTGAATTTTGACAAGGTACACAGACCACTCAATAGAGAAAGTATAATGTCTTTAATAAATGGTGCTGGGAAAACTGGACCTCCATTTGCTAAAAAGAAGGAAGACACTTATGCTATTATTCTAGTTTGCAAGCTCCCATAATGCTATATACCAGAAATGGAACGGCTTTTAAAAAGGGGAATTCATTAAGTTGCAAGTTTACATTTCTAAAGCTATGAAAATACTCAAATTACATTTCTAAGGCTATGAAAATGTCCACATTAAAGCAAGGCTATGGAAATGTCCAATCTAAGGCATCCAAGATACCTTGGTTCAAAAAGTCTGATGAGGTTCAGGGTTTCTCTCTCAACTGAAAAGGCACATGGTGACCCCGATGACCTATGCTAGTTTTCTCTCCAGGCTTCTTGTTTCATGAAGCTCCCCCAGGGGCATTTTTCACCTGCAAAGAACTCTGGCTGCAAGGACTCTCATGGCTCTTTCTAAAATTATTCCCTCTTAAAAGGATTCCAGTAAATTAATCAAGACTCACCTGGAATATGTGTAGTCACATCTCCATCTAATCAAAAGTTAATACTCACAATTGTGTATGCCACATCTCCATGAAGTTAACCTAATCAAGTTTCCAACCTACAGTGCTGAATAGGGATTAAAAGAAATGTCTTCCTCTACAAAATGGATCAGGATTAGTACATAGCTTTTATAGGGTACATAATCCTTTCAAACTGGCACAATTATATATAAAGATCAACTCAAATTGGATCAATGTTGTTATATAACAACAAGAACTATCAAAATCTTAGAAGAAAATATGGGGAAATAATTTCAGGAATTTATTTAGGCAATATTTCTTTGATTTTACACCTAAAGCACTAGCAACAAAAGAAAAAAATAGATTAATAAGTCCACATCAAAATTAAAAGACACTTTTCCTTCTCAAAGGAATTTATCATGAAAGCAAAATGATTATCACCACAATGGGAGAAAATATTAGAAACAGCATATCCAATAAAGTATTAACACTAAATATATATATATAATATAAATAAATCTTTCAAATAAACAACAAAAAGACAAATATCCCTACTTATAAACAAGCAAAGTAGATCTAAAGATATTCTGTGCTCATGGATAAGAAGGTTAAATGTTGTTAAGATGCCAATCTTACCTAAATTGATATATAGATCTAATGCAATACTAATCAAAATGCCAACAACCTATTTTGAAGACTTGGAAAAGCTAATTCTCAAATTCATTTGGAAGGGAAAGAAACTTCAAATAGCTAAAGATATTCTAAAAAGGAAGAGCAAAGCTGGAAGATTAATACTTCCCAACTTTAAAGTTGGCTACAAAGCCACAATTATCAAAACTGCATAGTATTGGCATGGACACAAAGAAAGAAGTATTCACCAATTGAACTGAATTGAGAGTGTGAAGATTGATTAGAAAATTTACAGTCAATTGATTTTCAACAAGGCTCCCAAATTGACTGAAATGGGGCAGAATAGGCATTTCAAAAAATGGGCTCTGGAACACTTTATCAGGAGTCAATAGTGTGAAAAAGAACCCACCTCTTACGCCTTATACAAAATTAACCCAAAATGGATTAAATTCCTAAATATAAGTGCCAGTAATATAAAACTCCTGGAAAGAAACATAGAGTGACATCTTCAAGACCTTGAAATAGGAGGTAGTTTCCTGAACTTTGCACACACACAGCCCAAGCAATTAAAGAAAAATTAGATAAATGGGAGATCATCAGAATTAAAAGCTTCTGTGCCTCAAAGGAGTATGTTTAAAAAGTGAAGAGGCAGCCAACTCAATGGGAAAAATATATTTGGAATCCATACATTAAATAAAGGTTTGATATGGCATGTACATAAAGAAATCGTTCAATTCAACAACAAAAGAATAAATAACCCAATTTTAAAATGGGCAAAAGATATGAATAGATGAATTTTTTCTGAAGACCAGTACAAATGGCTAAAAAGAACATGAAGAGTTGCTCATCTTCTTTACTTATAAGTGAAATGGATATTAAAACTACAATGAGATATCTTTTTGCACCTGTAAGAATAGCTGCCATTAAACAAGCAGGACAGTAAAAATGTTATAAAAGATGTGGAGAAACTGGTACACTTATTCACTGATGGTGGACTGTATAACGGTACTGCCACCATGGAAGACAGTTTGGCAGTTCCTAAAATACTAAATATCAAGTTGCTATACTACCCAGCAATACCACTACTTGGTATATCCAGAAGAGCTGAAAGAAGTGACATGAACAGACATTTGCAAACAATGTTCATAGTAGCACTATTCACAATCGCTAAAAGGTGGAAGCAATCTAAGTGCCCATCAACAGATGAGTGAATAACAAAATGTGGTATATACATACGATGGAATATTATGGAGAAGTAGGATGAAATGAGGTCTGGAAGCTTATGACAATGTGGATGAAGCTTGACAGCATACTCCACAGTAAAATAATGCAGACACAAAAGTATAGATACTGTATAATCTCAATATTATGACTCTGGTAAAGATGGCAATGTTAAGACTCAGGCAAGCCTAATGATTTGCTTTGAATAATAGGGCAAGAAAGGATCAGCTCCCAGATGGAAAGTCAATGCAACTTCCTCTGATATTTTGCTCTAATATGATCTGGATGAAGATTTTGGAGACAGATGGGGAATGTGATGGTCTTTAACCCACGTTTTTCTTCCTTCTTCCCTCCATTCACTTCCTCCTTTCTCCTTTCCTCTCTTTCCTGTTCTCTATTTCACTGTCTCTCTTTCTCTTTTTCTCCCCCCTCCTTTCCTAAAAATAAGACAATAATAAAAAGGTAAAATTGAAAAATCAGCACTTGAAAAATGAGAGATGCAATACAAGCAATAAAGAAATAAATAAAATGGGGAAAAATTGAAAAAAGATCTATTCAAAGAAGTTAAACAAATGAACAGAAAGCACATGAAAAGACATTTACCGTCATTAGCAATTATATATATGCAAATCAAAACCTCAAAAGTATATTATTTCACACCCACTAGAATGTGTGCAATTAAAATACACATTGTAATAGCAGGTGATTTCCTAGACCCTAAATTCAAAGCATGAACAATGAATGAAGAAACAGATAAATGAGATCTACACAATATTGAATACTTCTGAGCATCAAAAGAGTTTATCAGGAAATTACAAAGCCAGCCTACTAAATGGGAGAAAATATTTGGAAACCAAATATCAGAAAAGGGTTTAATATCTAGAACATATAAAGAAATTCTACAACTCAACAACAAAAGGAGTAAAAGCCAATTAAAAATGCACAAAGGACATGGACAGACACTTTTCGGAATGGGAAATACAAATGGCTTTCAAACATATGAAAAGATACTCAACTTCACTCACTATTAGGGAAATGCAAGAAAAACAGTGAAATATCATCTCACACCAACTAGAATAGCCATTAAAAAAAACAGAAAACTGCAGTGCTGGAGAGGGTGTGAAGAAAGAGGTACATTTATTCACTTCTGGTATAAAGGTAGAATAGTGCAACTTCTCTGGAAGACTGGTAGTTTCTTAAGAAGCTAAGTATAGAATTGCCATATGAAACATCATTCCCATTACTAGTTGTATATTCAGAGGAACTGAAGGCAGGGACGCAAATGGACATTTGTACACCAATGTTTATAGCAGGATTATTCATGGTTGCCAAGAGATAGAAAGTGGTCAAATGTTCAACAACAGAAGTGTGGATAAAAATTGTGGTATATACATACAGTGGAATATAATGCAGCTGTAAAACAGAATAAAGACTTTAAGCATGCAAGAATGTGGATGAATTTTCAGGTTATTAGATGAAAACAGGTAGGAAAAAAAGGGCAAATACTGTATGGTCTCACTAATATGAACTGACTATGATGAGCAAATTCTAAGAGTTAATGTTGAGAGCACAGGTTATCAGGAGTTAGAAAGACAGTGGCAATTAGGCATTTGATGCTGAAAGAGTACAAAATGTTCCTCAGGATTTATTATGAAGATCCAAAAATGGATAGCACAACACTAATTGATGGTAGTGCAATATTGTGGGTATAAAGAACTTACATGTACGAGTATGGTTGAAAGAGGAAGGTTAGGGCCATGTATGACACCAGAAGGAGACTATACATCTTAGTAAAACCTAGAATGCACAATTATGGTGATTAAATGTACAAATGTAGGAAAGTTTTTTGTATGAGGCCAAAAAAATGAGTCACCATTGCAAGGTGTTGAAAATGGGATGGTGTTTTGATAGGCTCTCAAAATCCCCAAGCCCACAGCTCAATTAAGTAACTCACCACAATATATTCTAGTAACTGTTTTATTATAAAAAATATAATTAATGAAAGTATTTACAAATATAAAATCATACTCATTTGTTTATAATTACTACATATACTTAAGTACATATAAATTAGAAAATAGACTCAGAGAGAGGAACAAAGAGTGAAAGAAAAGCTCACTAAATTGGGGGAAACCAGGTCTGGGCTTCAGATTTGGAAGCCCTTGGTTAATAGCCAGTCAGAGTCCCAATTGGTCACATTGTCTCAAGCACAGCATCCTATCCTGGGTGAGAATTCAAACTACCTAGCAACCAAGTTCCTCTTTTATAGTGCATGGCAAAGAGGCTATGTGTGCATACACATGATTTTAAAATACCATGTGTTTTACTTCAGTTCTTGGGAAAAGGCCCAATTCTCCTAAGAAGTGAACAAACTGCATCCAAGGGCACCATGCAGATCCCTGTAGGAGGGACCAACTCCCTTGAGGAGTTATGTGGAGACCCCGTGAACTTGCTGTTCCTGGTTATCTTTTTTTCCATCAGCCCATCCCCTCTCTGCCGGGGCAAAAACTCATAGTACCTTTAATGCTTATTCCAGGTTTCTCTGTCCTGGAGACCTATTTTCAGTAGTCAGAATTTGTTAATTAATTCTGAAAGTGGACCTTTGATGAGCAAAGCACTTGCTGCTAGTAAATTTTATTTTCTTTCCCCTCTGGGAATGACCCTGTCATGCCCATGGGAGAAGGGTGCTGGCCTCGGTAGTTTGTGGGACTTACAGTTTGGTCTGGGGTCTCAGCTCGTCACTTGGTCCAGACTGGTGAATGCTGTGTGTCCGGTCACCAGTGTAGCCACAGTTCCTGGCTATGTACTAGCTGCTCTGGAGAATGAACAAAATTCCATACTTCACTAAGCTGCCATCTTGCCTTGCCTCCCCCCTGGTTAATATCTTACTTTATCTTACTTCCCAAGTCCTTCTAGTGCTAGGTGATCTCTCCTCAATGATTTACTATGGGTTTGAAGTTGTTCTATTTATTAGTATCAAATGAAGTTTCTTATGCTGATAAAGTGAAACAAGATACAGTCTCTCAGCAATACACTAAGCAGAAAACTCTCACCAAAACATCTGACATTAGATGGTGTTCTAGTTTGTTAGCTGCTGGAATGTCATATACCAGAAACGGATTGGCCTTTACAAGGGGAAATTGATACATTGCTAGATTACAGTTCTAAGGCAGAGAAAATGTCCCAATTAAAGCAAGTCCATAAAAATGTCCAAATTAAGGCATCCAGGGAAAGATACTTTGTTAGATGGCCAATGGCATTCAGCATTTATTTCTCAGCTGGAAGAGCATATGGTGAACATAGTGGTGTCTGCTAGCTTTTTCTCCAGGCCCCTTGCTTCATGAAGCTCCCTGGGAGGTGTTTTCCTTCTTCATCTCTAAAGGTGGTGATCTCTGTGGTTCACTCATCCTCCTGTCATGATTCTGTGGTACTCTTCTCATTCTCAAAAAAAGGACTCTCTCCAAAACGTCTCCTCTTTTATAGGATTCCAGTATACTAATCAAGACCCAAGTAGAATAAGTGGAGACATGTGTCCATCTAATCATGCTTAATAACCACAATTGATTAAGTCACATCTCCACAGAGATAACCTAATCAAGTTTCCAACCTATAGTACTGAATAGGGATTAGAAGAAACCATTGCTCTCATGAGATTGATTAGGCTTAAAACATGATTTTCCTAGGGTACATAAATCCTTTCAAACCAGTGCAGATTGTATATGGAAAAAATGCAATGAATGAGACCTAGGGTTGATAGTTAACAGTAGCATTGTAATTTTTTCCATTAATTGCAACAAAGACAATATACCAACACTAAATATCAAAAAGAAGGGGAAATAAGGGAAGGATATGGGATTCATGTTGTTGTTTCTCCATTATATTTATTTATTATTACTTTTTCTTGTTTTCTAATTTTAGATGCTTTAATTTTTCAATTTTTTCTTCTTCTTTCTTTGCCAAAGAAATGGAAATGTTCTCATATAGGTTGTGGTGGTGAATGCATAACTATGTGATTGTGTCACATAGGAACCATTGAATGTACACTTAGGAGGGACTGTATGGTGTGTAAATAAAGCTGTTTAAAAAATAAACAGAAAGGTACAACTTCTGGAGAAAATGTGGAAAGAGAGATATAACTATTCACAGATTATAAAATGTGGTATATGCATACAATGGAATATTCCTCAGCCATAAAAATAAATGAAGCTCTGGTACATGTGACAATATGGATTAACATGGAAGACATCATCTTGTGCAAAATAAACCAGACAGAGAAAGCCAAATATTGTATGAGGTCACTGATTTGAACAAATTAGAATAAGCATATTCATAGAGTCAGAATATAGGTACTAAGGGACATGGTGGGGATAGCCAATGGGAAGTTAAGGGTTAAATGTACAGGGTTCTTATTTGGAATGATGGTAGTGTTTTGGTAATGGATCACAGAAACCAAAGCACAGCATCATGAACACAGCAGCACTGAAATATGTGTTAGAATATAATTAAAAGGGGAAATGCTAAATTTTATATATGTTAACAGAATAATTTGTTTTTAAAAATTCATTAAACTATGCTACACAAACAGTGAAAATTAAAAGAAAGATATTAATTAGCAGTATAATTATGCAAATATTCTACATCAATTATAAAAATGCTCTACATGAAAGCAAGTTATTGGTAGTTTGGAAGTTTACTCGAATCCTTTATTTTATGCATGCTTCTTCTGAAAATGCAGATAATATTTAATAAAAAATTAGCAAAATAATCACTTTTATCATCATTCTAATATATTGCCTTGGTGTGAAACAGTATGTGCTTCCCCAAAATTTTTTCTTAAATTTAAACCATTCCTCAGAGGAATGAAGGTATTGAAGGACTCAGCCTTCCTACTGCAACAATTACTAAACAGGCAGTAACTATGTCAAACAACTAATTTGAAATTCCAGAGGCCAGAAGGGCATTGTACATCATGCAGAGAAGAGCAGGAGGAAGAGGCTGATAAATTGCTGTAAAGCATAGTAATTTGCTCACTCCTCGAGGCTGCTACTGGTGCCCATTCCCCATTCTCATGGCACTCATTGTGAGGTCCAGCCCCTGGCTAGCTCTCAGGTGAAAGAGAAAGAAAATAATTCCTCTTCTCCACAACCATGGGTAGGTATGGGCAATCACTGATAAGGGATTTTGATTAGTGACTTCAGATCTTATGGGCCTGGTTCTAGGCAATCATTGTTTCAACCCACCCAGACAAGGCCGGTGGATACCATTGTTCTAAGCCAACACAGACAGTGGCAGTCACAGTAGAAACATAAGGACTCTGCATTCCTCAGCATTGCAAGGGACATTTAGTCAGAGGGCTGCATTTGCTGGGGTGGACAAGAAAGCACTCTTTGGAAAATCATGCAAGGAGTAATTGGCACCTTTCCTGTTTGCCTCATCAGGTTGTTCTGTATGCCCTTGTAGGTCCAAGGCCCAGTTTCAGCTAGAAAAGACTGATGATGTAAAGTCCTCTCTGATGTGCCCTTCCTCCCAGAATTTGATCTCCAGGCAGAAGAAGCTTGAGATAAGGAGTGTAAAAAATCATACAGGCAGACAATCTGGTTCAAAGGCCTGGCAGCTCAAAACCCTGAGAGAGGGATGTTTGTGTCCTGTGGAACAGAGAGGGCAAAAATCTGTAGCAAACATGGGATCCCCAAAACAACTAAAAAGAACAAGCCCAGGAAAAGGCAGAGGAAAAAAGTCAGGGAAAACCCTGCACACAGCATTTGCCTGGGGCAGAAATTCCAGATAGAAGAACTGAAACTTGAGAAAATCTCTTTCATCACTAGCTGGTTACAAAATCAAGATAGAGACATCTCAGGGAATAAATCCAAGAGTTAAAACTTTAAAATATTAAAATGTATAGTGTCCAAAAGAACACAAGAAAAAAAAAAGAAAAAGGAAATGATGGTATATCCAAAAGAGAGGGTAAAATTCCAGAAATCATAAATGAAGTATATGAGAATGTAAACATGCTGAACGAAGCCTTAAAATGATCTTAAAACAAAATAAAGAAATAGAAATTTTAAAAAGGCACCAAACAGAACTTCTGGAGTTGAAGACCATAATAACTGAATTGAAATATTCTCAGGAAGGTTTCCAGAGCTCACTGGAGTGGGAAGAAGAAAGAAAACATGTAGTTGAATAAAATAAACTTGGAATGATTCAGGCCAAGGAGCAGAAAGAAACAAGAATTATAAAAAATTGAAAATATTCTCAGCTACCTCCAGGCTACCATCAAGCATACCATTCTACACATTATGGGATAACCTCCCAACTCTTTATGAAATCTTTCAGCCACTGAATATTTATTTTGTCTCATATTTCTCTTCTCCCTTTTGGTCAAAAAAACTTTTTTAATCCCATGATGCCAAGGAGATTTATACCCTCATGTGTCATGCCACATATAGAAGGGATGACAGTGTGTTCATATAACAAATTGGTTTAGAGATATGAGCACCAAAAAAGTTTCCCTCTATATGCATAATTATAAGTAGGCTTAGCTTCTACTTTGAAGGAATAAGTTTCCTATGGAAAACCCCAAGATAGGGTTTGTTCTCCCCACTGCTTGTGAGAATATCAGGAATTCCTCAGAAGGGGAAATTTATTACTGCCTCCTTTCTCCCCAGTCCCCCAAGGTAACTTTGGAAATACTGCTTTTTTCACTGCCCAAAATATTCTGGGATATATCAGGGCATCAACTAATCTGCACAAACCAACAAGATCTCATCCCCTATTCAAGATCGCATCTAAATATGGTGTTCAAATATACCGATGATACAAGTTAGATTAGATAATGCACTACCCAAAGTATAAATTTTGCATTAAATAAATAGCTCTCTTTTGGTTTCACATAGAAATTGAAGTTTTAAAACATAGACCATATGATCCTACATCCTATATTCTGATTTACTTTAGCCCTATCCAGATCCACTTCATTCATATCTTTAGTCAAAGTCTGACCCTTTTTCAATTTTTTAAGCAGTTGCTGTATTGGGTAATGTTCATTTTCATAGTTTCAGAGCTGTAACTTTGAGTATCAGTTGGCACATAAATGCCCAAAGTTTCAGGGAATGACCAGGTTTTACACAAATAGCTCAGTGTCTCAGAATTTAAAAATAACAGCTACAACTCCTGAATATATGTGACTGCTGTCAGTGCTTACAATCTAGGAACATTTACAATGGGGTCCCAAATCTGATAACCCATGCACTTTACTTCAACTTTATGAGTTTGTATATTATAGTTAGTCCGTATGAGTGAGTCAGGATAATGTTTTTGTTTCTGATATTTCATTCAACATACTGTCCTCAAGGTTCATTCAACTAGTTGCAAGCCTCACAGCTTTATTCCTTCTTGCAGCCACTCAGTAGTTCATTGCATATATACACCACAGTTCCCCCTTCTATTCTTCAGTCATTGTGTCATTAGGCCACCTCCATCCATTGTGAAATGTGAAGACTGCCATGATAAATACCAGTGTGAAAATGTCCATATGTGTCACCACTCTCAGTCTCTCCAGATATATACCTAACAATGGGTTTGTAGGATCATATAGCAACCTCACATCCAGACTTCTGTGAAACCTTCACATTGCCCTCCATAGGGAATTCATTTCTCAGTTTGCCTAGCAAAAGTGAATAGGTACATCACTTTCTCCACAGCTTTAATTGCACATCATACAATTCAACCTAAGTAAATGGCTATGCCTTTGCCACCATAATCTACATGAAGACATTTTCTTCTGCACAGAATCATACCACACCCTCATATCTCCCAATTGTTGACATTTAGTTTCGGCATAATGCCTTTGTTACATTCAGTGGCAACATATTACAATTTTACTGTTAATTATAAACCCTAGCTTACATTGATTGTATTTTTTACCTGTATATCCTTTATTTTCAACACCTTGTAATATTGACATATATTTGTTCTCCCTCTTGCAAAAACATTTTTATATCTGTACATTTAATCACCATCATTAGCCAACTCTAGGCAGTCTTAAGTTATACCATCTCAGTCTTTATCTTCTATCTTTCCTTCTGGTGCCATATGTGCCCCAGCCCTTCTCCCTCAATCATACTCACATTCAACTTCATTCAGTGAATTTACATGATTAGGCTACCATCAGATAGTGTTGAGCTATACATTTCTAAATTTTTACAATCAGTCCTGTTGCATATTCTGTATTAATTCATTCTATCTACTGATAATCTGTGTTCTTACCTTTAACTCTCAAAGTTCACTCATTAATGTTAGTTGATATTAGTGAGACCATACAGTATTTGTCCTTTTGTTTTTGGTTAATTTCACTCAGGATAATGTCCTTGAGGTTCATCCACATTGTTACAGGATTCATGACTTTATTCTCTCTTACCGCTGCATAATTTCCAGTCACTTATCTATTGATGGATATTTGGACTGCTTCCATCTCTTGGCAATTTTAAATACTGCTGTTATAAATATCAGTGTGCAAATGTACATTTTTGTCCGTGCCTTCAGTTCCTCTATAGATTCCTAGCAATGGAATTGCTGGATCATACAGTAATTCTGTACTTGATATCGTGAGGAATAGCTAAACTGTCTTCCAGAGTGGTTGGATCATTTTACATTTCCACCAAGAGTGGTTAAGTGTGCCTCTTTCACCAACTCCTCTACAACACTTGTCATTTTCTGTTTTATTGATAGTGGCCATTCCAACAGGTGTGAGATGATATCTTATTGTGGGTTTTATTTGTATTTCCCTACTAGCCGGTGAAATTGAGCATATTTTCATGTGCCTTTTAGTAATTTGTATTTCCTCTTCTGAGAAGTGTCTTTATGTCTTTTGTCCATTTTTTATTGGGTTGTCTTTTTGATGTTGACTTGTAGAATCACATTATATCTTCTGGATATTCTGATAATGGTTTCCAAATATTGCTTCCCATTCTATAAGCTGTCTTTTTATATTCTGGACAAAGTTCTTTAATGCACAAAATGTTCAATTTTGAGGAGATCCTATTTCTCTGTTTATTTTTTCATTGCTCATGCTTTGGGTGTAAGGTCTAACAGACCACCTCCTATCACAAGAATTAAGTTATTTCCCCACATTTTCTTCCAAGGTTTTATGACTTTAACTGTAATGCTTAGGTCTTTGATCCATTTTGAGTTAATTTTTGTTTAGGGTGTGAAATATGAATCCTCTTTCATTCTTTTGCATATAGATGCTTAGTTCTCCAAACAGCATTTATTGAAGAGGCTGATCTGCCCCAGGTGTGTTGACTTGACTGCCTCATCCAACATCAATTGTCCATAAATGAGAAGTTCTATCTCTGAATACTCAGTTTGATAGTATTACTCTGTATATGTATCTTTATGCAATGCTATGCTGTTCTTAACACTGTAGCTTTGTAATAAGCTATAAAGTCAGGTAGTGTGGGACTTCCCAGTACATTTCCATATCAAGATTTTTTAGCTATTCAGAGAACCGTGTCCTTACAAATAAATTTGGTTATTGGTTTTTCTATTTCTGCAAAACACATTGTTTGCATTTTAATTGGTATTGCATTGACTCTTTAAATCAATTTGTGTAGAATTGACATCTAACTATATTTAGCCTTCCAATCCATTGAACCCAGCATGCCCTTTGCACTGGTTTGAAAAGATTATGTACTCTAGAAAAGGCATGTTTTAACACTGATCCCATCATGTGGAGGCATCCATTTCTTATAATCCTTACTTGGCATTTTAGGTTGGAGATGTGATGGTATTGTCTTCATGGAGGTGTGACTCACCCAATTGTGGATATTAAATAGAGGGAGGTGTGACTGCACCCATTCCAGGTGGGTCTTGATTAGTTTACTGGGATCTTTAAAAAGAGGAAGCATTTTGGAGAAAATGAGAGAGCCATGGGAAAGCCATGAGAACCATGAGAGCACACACAGCCAGAGGCCTTTGGAGATGAAGAAGGAAAACCTCCCCAGGGGAGTTTCATGAAACGAGAAGTCTTGAGAGAAAGCTAGCAGATGCCACCATGTTTGCTATGTGCCTTTCCAGTTGAGAAAGAAACCCTAAATGTCATCAGCCTTTGTTGAGTGAAGGCAAACTCATGTTGGTGCCTTAATTTGAACATTTATATAGACTTGCTTTAAATGGGACATTTTCACAACTTAGAACTGTGAATTTTCAACTTAATAAATTTCCCTTTTTAAAAGCCATTCTATTTCTGGCACATTGCCTTCTGGCATCTGGCAAACTAGTATACCCTTCCATTTATTTAGGTCTTCCATCATTTCTTCAATAATTTGTTATAGTTTTATGTGTATAGGTTTTTGTAACCTTAGTTAAATTTATTCCTAAATAATTTATTCTTTTAGTTGCTGTTGTACATGGAATTTTTTTGATTTCCTCCTCAAGACTGCTCATCACTATTATAGAAACAGTACTGATTTTAGGGTTTTGATATTGTATTTTGCTGTACTCACTTATTTGCTCAAGTAGATTTTCTGTAGATTTTTGACACATAATATCATATCATAACATATGCAAACAGTGAGAGTTTTAATTCTTCCTTTCCAACTTGGATGCCTTTTATATCTTTTTCTTGTTTAATTACTCTGGCTAGTACTTCCAGCACACTGTTAAATAGCAATGATGACATTTGACATCCTTGTCTTGTTCCTGATCTTAAAGGGAAAGCTTTCAGTCTTTCCCCATTGATGATGAAGTTAACTGTGAGTTTTTCATATATTCTCATTATCCAACCGAGGGGGTTCCCATCTATTCCTATCCTTTGAAGTGTTTTCATCAAGAAGTGATGTTGAATTGTGTCAAATGCCTTTTCTGTATCAATCAAGAGGATCCTGTTTTTTCTGCTTTGACTTACTGATATAGTGTATTATGTAAATTGATTTTCTTGTGTTGAATTAGCCTTGATACCTAGAATAATTCCCAATTAGTCATGTTTTATAATTCTTTCAATGGGCTGCTGGATTCAATTTTCAAGTATTTCATTGAGGACTAGTGAATCTGTATTCATTAAAAAGATTGGCTTGTAATTCGATTTTCTTTCAGCATCTTTGTCTTGCTTTGGTATTAGAGGGATTTTGGCTTCATAGAATGAGTTAGGCAGCTTTCCCTCCTTTTCAAAGTTGTTGAAGAGTTTGATCAGGATTGGCACTAATTTTTCTGGAATACTTTGTAGAATTCACATCTGAAGCCATCAGGTCCTGGACTTTTCTTTTTTGAAGCTTCTAGATGACTGATCCAATCTCTTTACTTGTGACTGGATTGTTGATGTCATCTATTTGTTCTCAAGTCAATGTTTGTTGTTCTTGCTTTGCTAGGAAGGTTCCATTTCCTCTACATTTTCTCATTTATTAGCACATAGTTGCTCATAGTATCATCTCATTACCTCCTTTTTTTCTGCAGGGTCGGTGATTATGTCCCCTCTTCCATTTCTGATTTTATTTATTCATATCCAGTCTCTCTCTCTCTCTCTCTCTCTCTCTCTCTGCCTAACTAAGGGTCTATTGATTTTCTCAAAGAACCAACTTCTCTTTTGTTTATTTTCTTGAGTGTTTTCATAGTCTCAATTTCATTTATTTCTGCTCTAATTTTTGTTATTTCTTTCCTTTTGTTTGTTTTGGGGTTAGTTTGTGGTTTTTCTCTAGTTCTTCTAGATGAACAGTTGATTCCTCAGTGTTTGCTATTTCTTCTTTATTTATATAAGCATTTAAGCAATAAATGTTCCTTTCAGTCTTGCACTGTTTGCATGCAATAAATTTTGTAATGTTGTGTTTTCATTTTAATTTGCATTGAGAGATTTACTGATTTCTTTCTTGACCCACTGCTTTCTAAGAGTGTGTTGTTTAAGACTTCTGGGAAGATGGCAGAATAAGATACATTGAGTTCAACCTTATTCCAAGGAATAGAGACATGACAGAAAAAGTGACTGGGGCAGTGATGCCAAGAGGGTCTTCTACACCACATAGTGAGGTCCTGGTTGCAAAAGCTGAGGAACTGAGATACAGAGAACTGTAGACCATCAAGCCTGTGCAAGCAACCTAATATGTTCCTTTTCAAATGGAGGCCTGGAGGCCTCGGGAGTGCATGACAGGGAAACTGGGACTAAGAAGTAAGCCAAGCTGTGTTCTTTGAATGTGTTGTACACATTTGCACAGCTCACATCCTGTGACCCATAATGCTCCCCATTACCCACATAACTAAACTCTGCCCCCCAAACCCTATGCACCCAAACCCCCCAGCGCTCCAAGCATCCAAGCCCCAACATTCCTGACCTATGCATACACACATGCCAGCTCTAGCCTGACCCACCCTTCCCACAGAAGTTCACATTCTTGTCTAAGCCCTCCTGGAACCCACACACATACAAGCACGCATTCACCCCCAAATTCCCCTCCTTGCCCTCTTCAGGTGTTCACCTGTATATCTGGGCCACACCTTCCTGAGCCCACACAATTGTGAATCACTATGCTGCCCTTTCTGAACTTTGCACTCATGAATATGAGCTTTCCACCCCAGACCCATGCATGTGCATGCTCACACATATGTCCTGCCTTCCCCAGAAGACATGCATCTGATATCTACCCCCTTGACCCTGCACCCCATGCCCCTGGCACAAGACATACATGTACCCTCACCCCACCTTCCAAGCTCTGCACAAGCAATAACCTGTACAGCCAGGCCACAGACAACCCAAACCCATGCTGGCATACAACTTCTTTGAGCCCCTTGAGCTCTGCACACACACACACGAAGGCCCTTTTTCCCCAGACCTGCACACATTTACACTCGTGTCCTGTCCTCCTGGCACAGATGCCCCACTCCCACAACTGGCAGGTGCTCTCATGCACATCCATGCTTCAGCCCATGCCCTGAACAGGCATAATCCCCTGTTTCAACCCCCTGCATCTGTGCATCTGTGAAAGAGCACCACCCACCCCACTGTATGTGCACATACATTGATCCCCCCAAATCATGTCCTGCAATCCTCATGACCTGCACTCTAACCGTGAACACACATGCATGTGCTTCCAGTTTCCTTTATACTCTTTCTGGCCGCACAAGGATGCACCCATGACCCACCCTCCCTGCATCCCAACTTATGTGCCCTGAACCTCAAACCCTGATATACATGACCACCATGCTCCACATACCCACCCACATTCTCCCTACACACTAGACCTTCCACATCCAGACGATGCTCCTGATCTGCCTTCTGACATGCTCTACCACTGTGTCCCCCATGTTGACCCTTCTATGGTCCAAGTTTACTCAAACTGCACCCCACCCCCATATCCCCTGCAGTGCTCCAGCACAGCCTTGTCCTCCTCACCCCATACTCCCCAGAACCAGCATGGCACAACCAACCATTCATGTACCTGCAATGCAAAATATTTCCACACTGTTGTACCCTGCCCCATATCCCACATCCTGTTCCACACCTGTCTTGTAAGTACAAAATTTTAGACTACTGAATGAAATCAATTTCCAAATTAAACATATCAGGATATTTACATCCCTCAATGGCAGCAGAAAATCACAAACCATATGAAGATATAGACAGATATAGACAAGCCTAATGACAAAATTAAAACACAAGAGGAGACACAGTCTTTGGATCAACTTATCAAAGATGTTCATATAATTTTACTAAATAAAATCAATGGGTTTTCTAATGACATGAAGGATATCAAAAGACACTAGAAGAGCATAAAGAAAAATTTGAAATAATAAATAGAAAACTAGCAGATATCACATTGATTAAAGATGCTGTAGACCAAATTAAATATATACTAGAGACACAACAGACAATTTGAAGAGGCAGAAGAAAGAATAAGTGAACTAGAGGACCAGACAAATGATTTTTAACACACAAAAGAGCAAATGGCAAAAAAGATAGAAATATTTGAATTGTATCTCAGGAAAAGAACGGACAAAACAAAATGCACAAATATAAAAATCATCAGTGTACAAACATAAGAATCATCAGTGTCCCAAAAGGAAAAAGAAGAGTTCGGCTAGGATGATTAGTTGAGGATATAATGGGAGAAAAATTCCCATCTCTTATAAAATAAATAAATATGCAAATCAAAAAATTTTAATGAACCCCAAATGGAATAAATTCACATAGATTTCCTCCAAGACACATACAAATCAGTCTATCAAGCATTGAAGAGAAACAGAAAATACCAAAAGCAGCAAGAGAAAAATGATCTGCTATATACAAGGGAAACCACATGAGACTGAGTTCAGACTACTCAAAAAGCACTACACAGTTGATGAGGCAGTGGTTTGATATATTTAAGATCCTGAAAGAGAAAGACTTCCAGCCAAGAATTCTGTTCCTAGCCAAATCGTTCTTCAAAGGGGAGGGTATTGTGAATCAATGATTGTACACCATATATGGACTGTACGTGTGTGAAGATTTGTCAATAAAAATATTTTTTTCAGAAAAGAGAGCAAAAACATATCTCATTTAAGAGAGTTCATTTAAAAATTAAATAAATACTCTTCCCCACAAAAAAATATCCTGGAAATAAATGGTCCCCAACTTTAAGAGGGTAGGGGAATATGAATCACAGAATATACAAATAACTGAGTATTTTTAGCACTGTTCAGTCCTAAAATTAAAAAAAAAAAAGCAGTGACCAAGAGCAGGCTTATTTGATGCTTCATCTTTTGGACTTATAGTAGGACATGGCTAAACAGGGAAGACCTAGATTCAACATTTTGTGTCCTCCAGAGTGCTTCTGCCAAGATCATTGAGATAGCAATAACCTGAGTTTTGGAGCAGTGTTTCATTTTGCCCCCTTGTGGAATTGTGTTTGTAATGATGATAGCCTCAAAGTCAGCATGTTTATTCTAGAAAAAACAAGCCCTGAGAAGGTCCTGTGGATAAAGATAGCATAAATTTTGCTGGCTCCACCTGAAAGTACCTTTTTGGAGACATGGCAGATGGGGCTACAAATGTTGGCCATGTCATTCTCAAGGATAGCCGCATGGTCCTTCACACCCTGCACCAGCACCATCCTTCTTCATTTGCCTTCTTCCTTTCTTTGTTAATCAAAGCAAATTCCACATTCATCCTGTCTGCAAGATGTGACCCTTTTGGCTCTCTATGCATTGGGTGAAATGATGATGCAGTTCAACCACTCAGCAATTTTTCCCAAATCAACTAAAAAACCAGTCTCCCTATATAAGTTATCCACAGGAATATCAAAGAAACCCTGTGTCTGAGAGGTGTGCAGGTCCATGGTGATGATGTTATCCATCCCAATGTCTGAACATATATTGGCCACAAGTTTTGCAGAATTTGTAGCATAGTGCTTGTCTTTTTTATCTTGCTGGGCATAGGGAAAACATGGGATGATGGCAGTCATGCTAGACCATGAGGCAATTTTGCAGGCACTGATCATGATGAGGAGTTTCATTAGGTTGTTTCTTATCTCTCCACAGCTGCTCTGAATTATGTATACCTCCTCACCTCTCATACTTTTGCCAATCTCCACACTCATCTCCTGGTTGCTGATATTGGTGACCACCTTGCCCAACTCCAGAACTAGACAGTCAGCCATGCATTGGAACAGGTCAGGGTGAGAGTTGCTGCTGAAGAGCATGATGTTTGGCAAGGGGAAGCATGATGGTGGCCTATAAATAAGTTCTTGCATGAACTAATTCAAAGGTATGAATCTTGCACAAAGAGTCAATAATAGATGGGTATAGGAGGAAAACTACTATTGCATGCCATGGTATATACTTAACAGAAAGATATCAACAGTACAATAGCAATAACAGGGGCAAGCAATTGATGGGGAGAGGAGGAAAAAGATGAATGAAAATGAGAACACAACAGACCAGAACTCATGGGATGCAGCCATGCAGTGCTGAGAGGGAAATTCATTGTCCTCAATGCCTACATTGAAAAATGAGAAACAGAAAAATCAAGGGTTTAAATGCTCACCTGGAGAAACTTGAGAAAGAGCACAAATTAACCACAAAGCAAACAGAAGAAGAGAAATAATAAATATTAAAGCAGAGTTAAATCAATGGGAGAACAAAAGAACACTAGAGAGAATCAATAAAACCAAAAGTTGATTCTTTGAGAAAATCAGTAAAATCGATGGACCATTAGCCAGGTTGACAAAGAAAAAGAAAGAAAAGGTGTAAATAAACAAAATTGGATATGAGAGGAGGTCATTGCCATGGACCTTGAAGAAATAAATTTAAAAAAAATCATAAAACTATACCATGAACAATCATATGTCAACAAGCTAGAAACTTAGATTAAATGAGCAAATTCCTAGAAGCAAATGAAAAAGCTACACTGGCACAAGAGGAAATAAAACATCTCAAGAAACCAACCACAACTAAAGAGATTCAATTAGTCATCAGAGTCTGCCCACAATAAAAATCCCAGGGTCAGATGGTTTCACAGGGGAATTTTATCAAGCATTCAAAAGAGAACTAGCACCAATCCTCAAATTCTTCCAAAAAGTTGAGGGAAAAAGGACACTACCTAACTCATTTTATGAAGTAAAATGACTCTAATACCAAAAACTGGGTAAAAATGCTATAAGAAAGGAAAACTATAGGCCAAAATCATTAATGAATATAGAAGAAAAAATTCTCAACAAGATACTAACAAATCAAATCCAATGTTATATTAAAAGAATTATACACAATGACTAAGTGGGGTTTATATCAGGAATTCAAGGTTAGTTCAACACAAGGAAATAAATTATTATAATACAGTGCATTAACAATTCAAAAAGGAAAAATTACATGATCATCTTAATTGATGCTGAAAAAGCATTCAACAAAATTCAATATCCATTTCTGATAAAAGCATTTCAAAATGTAGGAATCAAGGTTAAATTCCTCACCATGATAAAGGGCATATATGAAAACACATAACATCATGCTAAATGGAAAGATACTGAAAACCTATCCCTAAGATTGATACCAAGGCAAGGATGCCCTCTGTTACCACTATTATTCTCCAATTTACTAGAAGTTCTCACTAGAGCAATTAGGCAGGAGAAAGAACTGAATGCATCTAAATTGGAAAGTAAGAATTAAACTTTCATTATTTGCAGATGACATGATACCAAATTTGGAAAATCCTAAGAAATCTACAACAGAGTTACTTGAGCTAATAAATAAATTCAACAAAGACACAAGATATAAAATTAATGTGTAAAATTCAAAAATGTTTCTATACACAAGCAATGACGAAATTGAAGAGTCAATTAAAGAAAAAAATTCCATACAAAATAGCAACTAAAAAAAGAACCTAAAAAAATCAAGTATCTAGAAATGAATTTAACTAGGGATGTAAAGGGCCTGTACACAGAAAACCAAATATTGCTAAATCAAAGATCTATATAGATGGAAAGGCATTCCATGCTCATGATTAGAAAGGTTAAATGTAGTTAAGATGTGAATTCTATACAAATTATCTACAGATTCAACACAGTACCATCAAAATCCCAATTGACTTTGAAGACTTGGAAAAGCTAGTTACAAAATACACCTGGAAGAGAAAGAGATCCTGAATAGCTTAAAAATCTTAAAAATGAGGAACAAAGTGAGAGGTTTAACATTTCCTGATTTCAAAGCTTATTATAAAGCCACAGTGACAGCATGGAACTGGCACAAAGATATAAGTATTGATAAATAGAATTGAATCGAGAGCACAAGAATAGACCACCAAATCTATTTTCTATTGATCTTTCACAAGGCCCCTAAATCCACTAGAACTGGGACAAAATAGTCTTTTCAATAAATGGACATGGGAGACCTGGATATCAACAGCCAAAAGAATGAAAGAAGACCCTTAACTTACACCCTATACAAAAATTAACTCAAAATGGATCAAACAGCTAGATATAAGAAGCAGTACCATAATATTATTAGAAGAAAATCTAGGGAAATAATCTCATAGTAATATGAGGAAGCTTCCTAAACTTTATACCCAAAGCACAAGAAACAAAAGAAAAATAAATAAATAAATGGAGATACTTCAAAATCAAATGTTGGGTGGGCCACAGTGGCTAAGCAAGCAGAGTTCTCCCCTGTCATGCCAGAGACCCGGGTTCGATTCCTGATGCCTGCCCTAGTAAAAAAAAAAAAATCAAATGCTTTTTGGTCTCAAAGGTCTTTATGAAAAGTTGCAGAGGCAGCCAACTCAATGGGAGAAAATATTTGGCATCACATGTCAGTTAAAGGTTTGATATCCTGTATACATAAAGAAATCATACAACCCAACAAGAAAAAATAAGACAACTCAAATATAAAATGAGCTAAAGATGTGAATAGACATTTCTCTGAAGAACAACTACAGATTGCTAAAAGGCACATGAAGAGAGGAGGGTCAAGATGGCAGAATAGTGAGGTGTGGAATTTGGTTCATCCCCCAGAGCAGCCAGGAATTTTAGAACAACTGCTGGGGGAACACCAGTGATCAGACACACAGTGTGCAACAGACTGGATCACATGGAATGGCTAAGACCCCACAAAGAACTTCAAATCCCCCAAGCCACAGAGAACAGTACCCCTCTCCCAGAGGCATAGCAGTCTGGTTCCATGAGGGGGAAGGAAATAGACTTTACCAACCACAAGGGCTTAGTTCAGCCAAGCTCAAAATGTGGAATTAATTAACAGATTCTGACTATGAAAAATAGGCCCCCAGCACAGATAAACCTGGAGTAAGCACTAAAGGTACTAGGAGATTTTGCCCCAGCAGAGAAGGTGCAGGACTGATGGGGAAAAAAGAGACTTTTTCAGTTGAACAAACAAAATACTGGGAAAGGGCTGGATGTCAAGAAAAGGGAGCACATAGAGCCTGGAGATACATACCAACCTAACTTCTTAATTGACAAATCAAAGGACCATTGATCTGGCTCTGAAAAGGCTTTTCTTTGCTTTTTTCTACTCCTTAACAGCTCATTGGATAGAAATGGAAGCACTCAGTCTCCAGTATTGCCTCAGGCAAGGGCAGAATTAAGTTTGTCAAAGAGACAAAGTAACTAGTCAGATGAAAGAAGTTAATTGCCTAAACAGTGTATCTTCCCCTAGAGAAAGACAGGGCCCAGCTCATGTAGAATCACTCCTTCAGAGAATTCAGGCCCCAGGAACTGGAAAATTGATGCAATCAAAGCCATCCTACCACCTGACCTCTGCCTCAACCACACAGCTAGCAGGGAGAATCTGCTGAAATTACACATACCATATCACTTTAAGTTGGTGGGAAGCCATGGGCATACAAGTGCCACACGCTGGCATGATAGGAAAAGCACAGAGTCTAGAGGCTTCATAGAAAAGTCTGACAGCCTGCTGGGTCTCAACCTCAGGGAAAACTGTTTGATGCTAGTTACTCTTTCCTCCTGAGATATGGGTGTGTCTGGTCTGGCAAAATCTGACTGGAGTTAATGATATCTGATGAGACCCTCCTCAAAAACAATTTCTCCATATGGGAAGGGAAAGAAAAACAAGAAATGAAAAATTCTGACCAGTTATAGAGAACCTATGCTAAAGCACTAGAATGAGTTGAACTGAATGTCAAGGAACAGATAAAGAAAAAAGCCATCCTGAAAGAAAATTCTAGGTAAAAAAGTGAAAACAAACTCCAGAATAAGTTAATTAAGGAAAGTAGATGTATAGACACCAGCAAAAAAATTAATGGGTCATACTAGCAAAGTTGAATATAGGCCTAGTCAAAGAATAAACCAGTAGTTCAAATGAGATACAGGAGTTGAAACCACTCATTCAGGATGTTCAAAGAGACATCCAAAAATCTCATCAAAAGTCAAATCAATAAGTTGAGGGAAGACATAAAGAAGACATTGGGTGAACAAAAAGAAGAACTCAAAAGTATGAAAAAACAAATCACATAACTTATGGGAATGAAAGGCACAATATAAAAGATGAAAAAACCCAGAAACCTATAACAATGGAATGGAAGAAGCAGAAGAATAGATTAGTGAACTGGAGACATGGACATCTGAAATCTGACACAGAATAAAATATAAGGAAAACACAGCAGGTCCACAAGGAATTGAATAACAACATGGAGCATACCAATATACTTATAGTGGGTGTCTGAAAAGGGGAAAAGAAGGAAAATTGTGGAGAAAGACTAAGGCAAGAACTAATCACTGAAAACTTCCCATCTCTTCTGAAAGACATAAAATTACAGTTCCAATAAGGGCAGCATACTCCAAACAGAATAGATCCAAATAAACATGTACTTCATATCATTTTGCAGATGACATGATACTATATGTCGAAAATCCAAAAAATCCCCAAAAGAATTATAAACCATGACACTTACTAATCAGATTGTCAAATGTCAAAAGACTTAGAGAGAATTTTGAAATCAGCAAGGGAAGAACGATCCATCACATGCAAGGAAAGGAAAGGATTTCCAAGCACAAACTATGGAAGCTAAAGAAGTCAGTGTTATGATATATTTGGGATTCTAAAAGAGAAAAACTAGCAGCCAAGAATCTGTATCCAGCAAAATTGTTCTTCAAAAATGAGAGGAAGATTAAAATGTTTTCAGACACACAATCACTAAGAGAATTTGTGACAAAGAGAGAAGCTCTGTAAGAAACACTAAAGGGAGCACTACAGGCAGAGTGGAAAAGGCAGGAGAGAGGTCTAGAGAATAGTGTAGAAATGACGACTATCAGTAAAAGTAAAAATTGAAAAAAAATGATATATAAAATTCAAAAGACAAAATGTTAGAAGAAAGTACTGCCTTTACAGTAATAACATTAAAAGTTAATGAGGGGCAGGCCATGGTGGCTCAACAGAGTTCTCGCCTGCCATGCTGGAGACCCAGGTTTGATTCCTGGTGCTTGCCCATGCAAAAAATAAAATAAAATAAAATAAAATAAATGGAGAGTGGTACGATGATGGCTCTGTGGCAGAGTTCTCACCTGCCATACAGTAGACCTGGGTTCAACTCCCAGTGTCTGCCCATGCAAAAAAAAAAAATTAATGGATTAGACTACCCAATCAAAATACAAAGATTGGCAGAATGGATTAAAAACATGACCCATCTATATGCTGAGGACTCATCTTAGACCCAAGGACAAAAATAGTTTGAAATTAAAAGTTTTGTTAAAGATATTTCATGCAAATGTTAATCAGAAAAGAGCAGAAGTACCTATACTAATAGCCATGAAATTTGTATTCAAATGTAAAGCAATTAAAAGAGATAAAGAAGGACACCATATATTAATAAAAGTAACAATTCAATAAGAAAACATAACAATCACAAATACTTATGCAATCTGCAAGAGTGATCCAAAGTACATGAAGCAAAAATTGACAACACTGAGAGGAGAAATAGACACCTCGACCATAATGTTGGAGACTTCAATTCCCCACTCTCATCAATGGATACAGTATTTACACAGGGGTTCATTAAAGAAACATAATTTGAATAATACAATTAATGAACTAGACTTAGAAGACATTTACAGATAATTACACCCCACAACAACAGGGTACATATTTTTCTCAAGTGCTCATGAATAACTCTCAAAGATAGACCATATGCTGGGCCACAAAGCAAGTCTCATAAATTTTAAAAGTTTGAAATCATAGGAAACACTTTCTTGGATCATAATAGAATGAAGTTGGAAATCAATAATAGAGGGCCAGAAAAGCCACAAACATATGGAGGTTAAACAATGCACTGTTAAACAATCAGTGGGTCAAGGAAAAAATTGCAAGAAAAATCAGTAAATATATCGAGGGAAAGGAAAATGAAAATGAAATATATAAAACTTATAGGATGCAGCAAAGGCAGTGCTAAGAGGGAAATTAATTGCCTTAAATGCCTATTTTAAGAAAGAAGAAAGAGTAAAAATCAAGGAATTAACTGTTCCCTCAGAACAACTACAGAAAGAACAGCAAATTAACCCCAAAGCAAACAAAGTAAAGAAATAACAAAGATTACAGCAGAAATGAATAAAATTGAGAACGTGAATACCATTGAGAAAATCAACAAAAACATGAAGTTGGTTCTTTGATAAAATCAAGAAAATCAATGGACCATTAGCTGGGAAGGTGAAAAATAAAAGATGAGAGAGAGAGGATGCAAATAAATACAATCAGAAATGGAAGAAGATACATAACCACTGATCCCACAGAAATAAAGGAGGTACTATGAGGATACCATGAGCAACTCTATATGCTAATAAACTAGACAAAATAGATTAAATGGGCAATTTCCTAGAAAGACATGAATAATCAACATTGACTTGAATGTTCATCACAAGAAGAATGGATAAACAAGCTGTGGTATATACATTTGATATATTGATATGAATATGAATATTACACAACTGTAGGATAGAATAAATTCACGAGTCATATAACAACGTTGCTGAAGCTGAGGACATTATGCTGTGTGAAATTATCAAGAAACAAAAAGACAAATACTGCATGTTCTCACTAATTAGATCTAAGATTAATGAGTGTACATTGAGAATTGAAGTTAAGAATACAGGTTACCAGCAGATAGAAATAAGGTAGATCTTGGGAAGCTGATGCTGAAAGAATGCAGATTGTGCAACATTACTGATTGCAAAATTTCAGTAATGGATAGCCCAATACTGCCTTATTATAACACAATAATATAGGCACCCTGAATGAAGCTGAATGTGAGTTTGATTGAGGGAGAAGGGCTGGGGGCATGTATGAAACCAGAAGGAAAGTTAGAGAATAAAGACTGAGAAAGTATAATTTAGGAATACCTAGAGTGGATAATGATGGTGATTAAATGTATAAATATAAAACCATATTTTCATGAGAGAGGAGAAATGAATGTCAACATTACAGGGTATTGAAAATGGATGGTATATGGGAAAAAGTTTAATCAATGAAAACTAGAGTCTATAGTCAACTGAAACATTGTAATATGCTTTTACTGAAGGTAACATAACTCAGTGTAAACTGGTGGGGGCATGGGGGAAGGTATGTATTCTTTGTGAAAAAAAAGCAAATGACTATATATAAATTATGATGGTGAAGGCATGTCTACACACTTAAGTTGGATTGTATGATGTGTGAATAAAACTGGTTGACAATTAACAGAGAAAGTAGTGCTAGAGAAAATGCAGAAAAAAAGATATACCTATTCACTTGTTAGGGAAACTAAGAGGTTCATTCCCTTGTAGGGCAGTATTTTGGTTCCACAGGAGGGGAGTGGAGGAGTTGCCATATGATCCTGAATCCCCATTGACTGTATTTACCTGGAGGAACTGAGTGTGGGGACATGAATGGAACTTTATGCACTGATGTTTATGGTGGCAGTGTTCATGATCCCCAATGAATAGAGGTGGTCCAAGTGTACAATGACAGTGGAATGGAAGGGGGAACAATGATAAATACATACAATGGACTACTGAGTGTCCACAGGAAGGAATGAAGTCATGAGGCATGCAACTAAGTGTATGAACTTTAAGGACAGTATGTTGAATTAAATGCCAGGAACAAAAATACAAATATTATCATACCTCAGTCATATGGACTAACTATAATATAAAAACTCTAATGAATTGAAGTTGATAGCATTAGTTATCAGGTCCAGGCCTATTGTAAAGGGTCCTACATTTTAAGTTCTTACAGCAGGCACATATATTCAGGAGTTATAACTGTTAATTCTAAATTCTGAGATACTGAGCAGTTTGTATATGACCTGGTCCTTCCCAGAAACTTCGGGTATTTATGTAACACCTGAGACTCAGAGTTAGAGCTCTGATGCTATGAAAGTCAATAGTTCCCATAACTGTTTAAAAAGTTTAAAAAGTAGTCAAGCTTCAAATAGAGGTATTAGTGAAGCTGATCTGGATAGGACTAACATAAATAAGAATACAGGATAAAGGATGGTATCATTCATATTTTAAAACTTCTACTGTGTAAGACCAAGGGTAGGCAGGTTTGTTTATTTGGTGCAAAATTTATATTTTGTACCATGCATTACCTAATTTAACTTGTATGGTCAGTTTAGTTGAACACCATAAGAATGTGGAGTCTTGAATAAGGCATGAGAGCTTGTTGGTTTTTCCAGGTTATTTTGATGCCTTGATATATCCCAGAACAATTTGGGCAGTGAATAAAGAAATATTTGCAAGGTCATCTTGGGGGACTGGGGAGAAAGGAGTAAATATTCAACCTCCCCATTTGGATAATTTCTGATATTCTTGCAAGCAGCGGGGGCAACAAAATCAATAAGCCAAGCCCAAGATCTTGGGATTCACCCTTATGAAAATTTATTCATGCAAAGGAAAGGCTAAGCCTACTTAAAATTATGCCTGAGTCATCCCCTGATAACCTATTTTGTAGCTCAAATGTGGACCTTTCCTCTAAGCCAACTCAGCAATTGAACTCACTGCCCTCCCCTCTATATAGGACATGACTCCCAGGGGTGTAAATCTCCCTGGCAATGTCAGACAGAACACACAG
Source organism: Myrmecophaga tridactyla (assembly GCA_004026745.1). NCBI lineage: Eukaryota > Metazoa > Chordata > Mammalia > Pilosa > Myrmecophagidae > Myrmecophaga > Myrmecophaga tridactyla. The sequence goes on along the minus strand of PVIY010000756.1, from coordinate 20,080 downwards.
GATAAGCCGGGACCTAGCATTAAGGGATTGAGAAAGCCTTCTTGATCCAAAGGGGGAAGACAGAAATGAGGCAAAATAATCTTTCAGTAGTGGAGAGATTTCAAACAGAATTGAGAGGTGATTCTTATGCATTATATAGATACCACATTTTAGTTTATGCTGTGTTGGAGTGGCTGGAGTGAAGTACCTGAAACTGTTGAGCAGTATTCTAGCAGCCTTGATTTTTGAAGACAATTATACAAAGGCATATCCTTTGCAATGTGACTGTGTGATTGTGAAAACCTTATTCTGATGCTCCTTTTATCCAGGGTATAGACAGATGAGTACAAAATAGGGATGAAAAATAAATGAATAATTAGAGTATAAAGGGTAAAATAAATTGGGTAGATGGAAATACCTGTGACAAATGATAGGGAGAGGGAAGGGGTATGGTATGTATGATTTTTTCTTTTTATTTCTTTTACTGGAGTGCAAATGTTCTAAAAAACTATCATGGTGATGAATGCACCATTATGTGATGATATTGTGAACCATTGATTGTACACCATGTATAGAACTTATGTGTTCATAGATGTGTCAGTACAAATATTATTTTTAAAGCACATGAAGAAATGTGTATTTTTATTAGCTATCAGAGAAATGCAGATCAAGACTACATATTACTGCTAAAAGAAATTAAAGAAGATGTAAATAGGAGGAAAGACATTCCATGCTCATGAATAGGAAGGTAGGTGGAGTTAAGACATCAATTTTACCAAAATTGATGTACAGATTCAATGGGATACCAATCAAAATGTCAACAACCTACTTTGAATACTTGGAAAATCTAGTTTTCAAATTCATTTGGAAAGGAAAGAGAGAGACCTTGAATAGCTGAAAAGTACTTAAAATGAAGAACCAAGTAGGAGGACTAACACTCCCTGATTTAAAGCTTTATTACAAAGCCACGCTGGTCAAAACAACATGGTATAGGCACAACAATAGAAATAATGACCAATGGAATTGATTCAAGAATGCAGAGATAGACAACCAAATCTTGGTCTTTGACAAGGTCCCCAAATCCACTGAACTGGGAAAGCATAGTCTTTTCAATAAATAGGTATGGAAGAATTGGATATTAATAGCCAATAGCATGAAAGAGGACCCTTACCTTACACTCTATACAAAAATTAACTCAAAGTGGGTCAAGTCCCTAAATAAGAGCCAGTACAAGAAAGCCTAGAAAAATATATAGGAATCATCTTCAAGATTTATTAATAGGAAGTAGCTTCCTAAGCTGTACACCCAAAGCACAAGTAATGAAAAAAAGAATAGATAAATGGATACTCATCAAAATCAAAAGCTTCTACACCTCAAAAAACATTGTCAAATAGGTGAACATGCAGCCAACTCAATGGGAAAAAATATTTGGAAATCATGTACTGGATAAAGTTTTGATTGCCTATATATACGTAGTAATCATACAATTAAACTCAAAAGAAAAACCCACCCAATAAAAAAATGGGCTATAGATATGAGTGGACATTTTTCCAAAGAACAAATGCAAATGGCTAAAAAGCACATGATGAGATGCTCATTTTCATTAACTATAATGGAAATGCATATCAAGGCAGCAATGAAATAATACCTCAGACCTTTAAGAATGCTGCTATTAATCAAACAGGAAACTGCCAATGTTGGAGAGGATGTGGAGAAATTGGAACACTTATGTACTGCTGGTGGGAATATATAATGGTACAGCCATTGTGGAAAACAGTTTGGTGTTTCTTTAGAAAACTAAATATCAAGTGGCAATACCACCACTCAGTGTATACCCAGAAGAGCCGAAAGCAATAACAAAAAGAGTCATTTTCACATTGATGTTCATAACAGCATTATTCACACTTGCCAAAAGATGAAAACAATCCAAGGACCCAGCAACAGATCAGAGAATAGACAAAATATGATTATGCAGCAGTAAAATGAATTGAAGTCCTGAAGCATATGACAACATGGACTGTCCTTGAGGACATAATCCTAAGTGAAATAAGCCAGACACAAAAGGAAACATACTGCGTGATTCCCCTACTATGATGTAGGTAATGGTGAACTCAGAGGCTTATAATATAGGGAACCTATATATAAAAAGAAGCTAGAGATATGTGAATGGTTAACTAATGTGGTTGAAAATAAATGTAAGAGAATGGACAGATATGAAGGCAGATCATTAGTGGATCTATAAGTAATATTGCCATATTGAAGAAGAACATGATTGAAAGGGGCTGTATAGAGCCATGTATCATACCAATTAACAGTACAAATATGAATATGTTGTTCCATGAACTACTTCAAAGATATGAATCTTGTAAAAACAGCCAATATTATCAGGATATAGGGGAAAAACTACTACTGACTGCTATGGTGTATATTTAACAAGGAGGCATCAACAATACCACAGCAATACCAGGGGTAGTCATTCATGGGCAAGGACAAGAGTTAAGGGTAAGTTTTGATTTTCTTTCATGACGGTGTGTTTATCAGTTATTTTCTTTCTTTGGAGCAATGAAAATTGTCTCATACTGAGAGTGTTGATGATTGTACAAGTAAGTGAGGATAATGTATGTTGAGGATTGTGGATTTGGGACATTATGCATGATGCCCAATGGAAGGAGGTGGCTGAAGGTTATATTGACTGAGAAGCAGAATGGCAAACTGTAATGCATACATATGATGGAATATTGTGTGGCTACAGAAAAGAATGAAGTAATGAGACATGCAACGATGTTAATGAATGTTGGGGACATTATGTGATAAAAATAAGCCAGAATCAAAAGAACAAATATTGTATGGTCTCTTTTAGAAAATAATTATAAGATAATTGGAGCCTATGTTGTAAGCTCTTATAGCAGTCACATCTAGTCCAGAGACATAAATCTTATTTCTAGATTTTGAGATGTTGTGCTATCTATAACCTGTGCTATCTATAACCTGGTATCTCTCATAGTCGGAGTTCTGCAGCTTTTAAAGTCAGCAGTGCCACATACAACTGTTAAAGAAATAAAAATAGTGATCAAGCTTCAATTATAGATATATACAAAGCTGATCAGGTTGGGACTAAGGTAAATCATAAAAGAGGGGTAAGGATGACTTTGTTGGTCATACTTATTTGTATGAGTAGGTCTCATACCAACTGTATGAGGCTAAAGGAAGAGAGGTTTAGGTTGTCCAAAACATAAATTTTCTATAGCACATAATCTCACTCAACCTGTCTGGATAGCTTGTTTAAACAGTCCAAACACATATTCCCCAGAATGGGAATGAGGGCTTGTCAATTCTATATAGCTCAATGTAATACCTGGATACATCCCAGATAATTAAAAAGGATTACCAGAGTCCCTTGAGGGATGGGCAAAAATATATACAGCTATTAAGCTTTACTGCTGGGGAAACGCCTGATTCTATATCAAGCATTAGAGACACCCAATTCAGTAGGCCAAGCCCTTGATCTTGAGGCTCATTCTTGTGAAGCCTATTTCTGTAGCATAGAAGCTAATTCTACCTGTAGTTATGCCTAACAGTTACTTCCAGAAAGCTTCTTTGTGGCTTAGATGTGGTCTTTCTTTCTGTAAGCCCAACTCTGCAAATAATGTCATCACCCTGCCCCCTATGTGGGGCATGATATCTAGAGCAATGAGGGACATGACGGCCAGGGAAGAGCTGGGCCCTGGCTCCATGGGATTGACAATACCTTTCTGACTAAAAGGTGGAAAGGAAATGTAACAAAATAAGGTATCAGTGGTTAAGAGAGTTTAGAGTTGAGAGGTTATTCTGAAGGCTACTTTTATGTTAGCTTCAGCTAGATATTGCTAATTACCTGCATTTTCCAAGCCCCAACCAAAACCATTCCTGTCAACCCTAGAGAACACCTAGTGCTTTATCTGGGATTCTACACAAGTTTTGCAGAGTAAGAACACTTCCCATAAACCTACAACCTCCAAATGTGTCCCTAGGCTGGATAAATCCAGAGAGGTCAGTCTATCCAAGAATATCAACTACTTCTAACCCCCATCTTATATTATCCATACCCCTTTCGAACATTAAAATTTAAAGTGTGCTTAGCACAAAAACCCCTAGAGACTGGGGGATGTATCAAAGGAGAAGGAAGTGTTATTATAGAGAATACAGGATATAACAAATGAGTATGACTGCTGAATCATTATATGGATATTTTTTTCAGTCTCCAGTGTCTTGGAGTGGCTAGAAGGAAAAACTTGAATTGTGGAAATCTGATCACCCATACCAAACTCTGGAATCTGTTCCATAACCACTTGTTACAATGTATTTTGAAATTTATTATCTTTTTGTATATATGTTGTATTTCACAATAAAAATGTTAGAAAAAGAGAAGCAGGCAAGAGTAAAATTTATATTCCACCTGTTAATTCCCATAACCCTGGTAAATGTGTAGAAGTAAAACAAGACGAACTTCTGAAGTTCATAGTTAATGAACCCAACATAAAATATCTGTCCAAATGTTTTTATTTCTGAAAGTAAATTTGGTTTAAAATTCTTATAAAAATGAAAGCTTTAAGTGTAAGCTCTTACTGAAATCACATGTACTCCTGAGCTTTAACAATTAGGTCACGAAAACTTTATGTATCTGTGTAATATCCAAGACTCAGAATTCAAGTTTTCCAGCACTGAAAGCATTATTCCATACAGCAACATGTAAATAATGTTGATCTTATTAGGATTGAGATAAATATAATAGTGTCTATATTCTAATTATTTAACTTCTGTGTGAAACCAAAAAAAAAGAGTCAGAGCATTTCAAGCCAAAGAATAAAATAATAATAAATATATATTTGAAATGTCCCTTAAAACCAAAGAAACCATAAAACTATTAAACTTCCCCACTTGAGGAATTCCTTCTATTATCTTAAGCAACAAGAGTTCCCAATTTGATAAGCCAATGACCTTCCACAGGGACTTTAACTTAAAAAGAAAAAAGAATTTCCCTCAGCTGAGCTCTTGAGCTGGTAAAATGAAAAAGCTAAATCTCTACACCAATTCCAAATATGCTTTCCTAGATCTGCATGCTCATACAACATTGCATAAAAAGCATGCCTTTTTCAGAGAAAGCAAAACCTCAATTAAATACCACCAAGAAATATTTAATTTATTATATGCCATGATCTTGCCAAAAGTGAAATAGATGTAATTCATTGCCCTAGCCATTACAAAAATACTAACATCTCTGGAAGGAATAACTGGACCAACATAGCAGACAAAGCTGCAGCTCAATCAATTGATCTCCTTCTGAGCCTCATGCCTGTACCCCTTAAACTACAAGTCTTGTAGCTACAATTCACTCTTAGATCTGAAGGATGGTCATTCCCTTCCCTTTTTACCAGTGTCTCTTGACTAATAACTCTCCTAGGCCCACTCATTTCTGTCCTCCTCTTGTGATTAATCAGCGTTTGCATTTTAAGCTTCTCACCAAGTTTATTTATTCAAGACTAAAAGCCTTTCACCAAACCAATGCTGATGTGAATATTTTCTGTCATTCTAACCACCTCTCCAGCCTTCTCCCCTCTCAATTTAAATGAGAGAGCCAGAAAGTTCCATGCCCCATCAGGCATGCCATGCACACTATGACAAGCAGGAAGCAGCTACAGAAAACAGACTTTTGACCCTCAACAAGCCTTAAGATTAAGAAGTAGGAATTCTTAGAGGGGGAATTTGAGGCATGCCATAACAGGGAGTGAGGCAAGTAAAAACAAATAATAATAAAGGAGCCCTTGAACTAGGTGAGGAGGGTCTGTACACTCGACATTGTCAATCCACTTACCAGGAAACACCGGGAAGCAGGTGACCCATCTGGAGCCAAATGACCCCCACCTGAGTCATCCAGAGATAAGGTTGGAGCCAACTGAGCCACCCAAATGTGCTCTATACCACCAGACCCTACCCTGGAGAGAAGTGAAGGGAGGAGAATGCCCAAAACAAGGAAGGGGGCTAAGTAAAGTTAATCTATAAAAGCAAATGGCCATACATCACCTATTACCTCTCACCTCTGTCTTTGTGAGAGCACCTGCCTGTCTTCTTAGACAAGTTCTTCTCAATAATTTTTCCATTTACTAAAATAAAGAACATGGCCTTTTGTGGGATACATAACATCTTCAAACTATCACATGTAATAATAATGATTCACCAATTGTAACAAATGTACTGCACTAATGCAAATGTTAATAATAGAGAAAACTGTTGTGGGGAGAGAGAAGGGGAAACATGGAGACTTTCTGTACTTTCTGTACAGTTTGTCTTTAAACCTAAAACTACTCTAAAAAGTAAAGTCTATTTAAAAAGGCAATAACCTCATAGAGAATTGGAAAACATTTAAAGACACTTTAAATTTAGTACATACTGCTAACCTTCTTAGTTATCATGGAAATACAAATTCAATTCACTAGGAGATATAATTATACACCAACCTGAATTCATAAAATGAAATAAGACAGGTTAAATTCCCTGGGAATGGGAAGCAACTGAAATATTCATTCATTGCTAGTGGTACTTTAAGTTTGGGAATGAGCATTTAAAATATTTGACAGAACCTACCAAAGTTGAACATGAGCATGACTAATGTGACAGCATTTCCACTCCACAAAAGTTGATACATATGTTTCACAATGCGTTTACTGGAATACTTGATGCAATTCTATCCATAATGGTGAAAACCTGGAAATAATGAAATGTCTATCAACATTAGAATAGTAAATAAATATTATTCATACAGTGGAACACATCACAGCAAAGAGATTGACCCACAACAACTATATTAATCTGAATGAATTTCACACACATGGTATGTAATTACATAAGCCACACCCAAATGAGTTCATGTCGTGTGTGATCACATTTATATAAAGTACAAAACATCTAAAACTCTTCAATCCTGTTATAAGTCAGGAAGTCAGATCCCTTTCTGTGGATGCATAATTACTGCAGGGAAGTACAAAACTTCTGTGATACAGGTGATGTATTTCTTGAGCAGGGACCTGATTACACAGGTGTGCTCCAGTTTTGAAAAATTTGCATCTTTCCTTCATAATATATGCATTTTTCTATATGCATGTATATTATATTTCAACAAAGGTCACACACATAGAAATTTTTAAAAGAAAACAAGTAAAAATACTGGAGTTGAAGACCAAAATAACTGAAATGAAGAATGCCCAGGAAGGTTTCTAAAGCAGATTGGAAATTGCCAAAGATAGAATCAGTGTATTTGAAGATAAAACTCTTGAAATGAGTCAGGCTGAGGACCATTATAAAAATTATAAGAAGCAAAAACACCTCCAGACAACTCTGGTACACCATCAAGTGTACAAATATCTCCATAGGGAGAAAAGAGAAAAGGGCAAAAGGAATATTAGAAGAAATAATTACAGAGGATTTCTCAAACATAGCAAAAGATGTAAATATGCACATGCAAGAAACCAAGAGAACAAAAAAAATTGAAAAACATGAAGAAGAATACACCCCATCATATACTGATCACATTATCAAATGCAAATGACAAGGAGAGAGTTCTGAAAGCTGCAAGAATAAAGCAAAGTGTTAAATAAAAAGGAGTTCTAATTTGAATGCTGTTTTTCATCAGAAACCATAGAGGAAAGAAGACAGTGAGTTGAAATAGTAAAAGTGTTGAAAGAAAATAATGGGCAAACTGGAATTTATATCCAATGAGGCTTCCTTTAAATAACTATGCAGATGAAGGCATTCTCAGAGAAGCAAAAATTGAGGGAGTTCTTTACTATTAGACCAGCCCTACAAGCAATGTTCAAGTGAGTTCTTAAGATTGAAAGGAAAGGGCACTAGACAGTGATTCAAAGCAGCATAAGGAAATAAAGACCTCAGGTAAAGGTAACCATTTGTATACTTATAAATGACAGTATGGTTGTAGTGTACTGTTTGGTGTATATCTCCACTGCTTACTTCCTACAGATGCTAAAATGTAAATGCATAAAAAATAATGATAGGCCCATGTTCTTTGATAAACCTTGGACATATATAAAAGTGGTAACAAGTACAAAAAAGAGGAGGATGAAGGGGTATATAAAAATATAAAATGTTTGCTATGGAGGTTAGGTAGGATATGAAATTTTTACCACATGGTAATCTTTATGAAAATAAATGAAAAATATTTCCAGAGAGAACAGATGAGGAATTCAATATGGTACAACACAGGAAAAAGCAATTATGAGGGACAAAGGTGATCATTATATACTGAAAAGGGGGACACATGAACAAGAAGAGGTAACAATTATAAGTATATATGCACCTAACAGCAGTGCCCAAAAATACATGTAGCAAATACTGACAAATTTCAAATGAGAATTTAGTAGTTCTAAATTAATAGTAGGAGACTTTAACACATCACTCTCCAATAATGGATAAAACATCTAGTCAGAAGTTTGATAAGGAAGTACAGGGTTTGAATGATAAACTTTACCAACTGGAGCAGACATATACATGTAAAACACTTCATCCAACAAAAACAGAGTACACATTTTTCTTGAGTACACTTGGATCATTCTCCAGGAAAGACCATACCTATGATAAATCATAAAACATGACTCTATAAATTCAAACACTTTAAATCAAATAATATATATTCTCTGATCATAATAGATTGAAGCTAGAAATTAAGAAAAATGGAAAATTCAAAGACATGTGGAAATTAAACTAAATATTCTTTAAAAACCAAGGGGTTAAACAGAAAATCAGAAACAAATTTAGGCAATATCTTGAAGAGAATGGAAATGAAAATACAACATGGCAAATGTTATGGGATGCATAGAAGGAGTCCTAAGAGGAAAATAGATATCTCTACATGCCTACATTAATAAAGAATAAATACTTCAAATCATAGACCTAACCTCAAAAGTGGAAGGTCTACAAAAAGAGAAGCCCAATAAACCCAAAGGGACAGAAGGAAAGAAATAACAAAGAATGGATCAGAGATTTAAAAATTGCAAAACTAGCCAAACAAGAAAAAACAATAGAGAAAATCAACAACACCGAGGTTGTTTGTGTGAAAAGATCAACAAAATTGATGAAACTATAGTTAGACTAAGAAAAAAGAGAGAGGAAACAAATAACTAAAATTACTATCAAACACACTGAAATAAAAAGGACTACAGGAGGATTCTATGAAAAATTGTGGTTCAATAAATTAGCTATCCTAGATGAAATGGACAAATTCTTACAAACACACAAACTACCTAGATTAACTCAAGAAGAAATTAAAGACCTCAACAAACTAATTGCTAGTAAAAAGATTGAATCAGTAACCAAAAACTTCCTAACAAAGAAAAGACCAGGACTACTTCACAGGGGAATTCAATCAAACATTTCAAGAAGAATTAACTCTAATTTGGCTCAAACACTTCCATAAAACTGGAGAGGAAGGATTGTTCCCTAATTCATTTTATGATGTCAATAACAGCTTCATACCAAAACCAGATAAGGACACTAGAAGAAAAGAAAACTACAGACCCATATTTGTTATGAATATAAGTGAAAATACCCTCAATACAGTAATAGCAAGCCTAATCCAAGAGCTTATTAAAAGAATTGTGCAACATGATCAAAGGGGTTTACCACTGGTAGGCGGTACTACCCAAAGCAATTTACAGAACTAGTGAAATTCCGATCTGAATTCCAACAACCTTCTTTGCCAAAATGGAAATGCCAATCTTCAAACTTTTTTGGAAGGTAAATGGCCCCACAAAGAAAAAGTGATTTTTGAAAAGAATGAACTTGAAGGACTCATACTTCCCAATCTTAAAACTTGTTATAAAGCCACAGTAATCAATACATCAGGATACTACAATAAGAAAACAGACATATAGACAAATGGAACTGAATTCAGATCTCAAAAGTAGCCAACTGATTTTTGACAGGGCAGCAAAGGCCACTTAGGATGGATAGAAGAGCCTCTTTAACAAATGGTGCTGGGAAAACTGGACCTCTATCTCAACCCTTATACAAAAATTGACTCAAATGTGTCAAAGACATAAATATGGAGGCAGAACAATCAGACTCCTAGAAGAAAATATAAGAAAGCAACCTCTGGACCTTGGTTTCTTACACCCAAAGCACTAGCAACAAAAGAAAAATTAGATAAATGGGACTTCATCAAAATTAAAAACTTTTGAGCATCAAAGGACTTTATTTTTAAAGTAAAATGACAACCTACACAGTGATTGAAAATATTTGGAAACCACATATCTTATAAATGTTTAATATCTGGAAAATATAGAGAAATCCTTCAACAACAAAAAGACAGACAAGCTATTTGAAAAATGGGCAAAAGACTTGTATAGACATCTCTCTGAAGAAGATATATAAAGGCCAGAAAGCTCATGAAAAGGGCTTCAGCATCATTAGCCATCAGGGAAACACAAATTAAAGCCACTATGACAGGCTATTTTACACTCAGAATGGCTGCTATTCACAAAAAAGAAAATTACAAGTTTGGAGAGGATGTGAAGTAGTAATAGTCTTTCATTGTTGACGGCAGTCTAAAATCATGCAGTTCCTGTGAAAGAGAGTTTGGAATTTCTTCAGAAAGCTCATTCTAGAATTACCATATGATCAAACAATTCCACTACTAGTTAGATATGTAAAAGAATTGAAAGCAAGGACTAGCACAGATATTTGCACACCAATGTTCATAGCGACATTATTCATAGCTTCCTAAAGATGGAAACAAATCAAGTTCCACCAAAAACAATGAAGGGATAAAAAAATGTAGTGGATAAATAAAATATAGAATATACATACAATGGAATAACATTCAGCCATAAAAATGAATTAAGTTTTGGTTCATGTGACAACATGGATGAACCATGAAGATATAATGTTGAGTGAAATAAGCAAAACACAGAAGGACAAATATCACATAATCTCATTTATTTGAAGCAATTAGAGTAAGTAAACTCATAGAGTGAGAATATAGAATAAAGGTTACCAGGGAATGGGTATTATTTGGCTATAAAAAGGAGTGGAATAGTGATACATGCTACAACATGGATAAGCCTTGAAAACATATAATTAAATAAAAGAAGCCAGTCACAAAAGACTACATATTCCATGATACAACTTAAATGAAATTTCCAGAATAGGCAAATATAAAGAAAACATAATTTAATAGTTTCTTATGGCTAGTGGCATGTGTGCATGAGGAGATATGTAACATTTGTAGGGTTTCTAATTGTGTTGATGAAAAGGTTCAAAAAGTCACTGTGGTGATAGTTGCACATAATGATACCTATAATAAAAACAGTGAGTATTATACAATAAATGACTGTATTTAATGTTATATGAATTATATCGCAATGAATCTTTAAAAATAAGAAAACACTGTATGCACCAATACCTCATGTCTGAGCAATTTTATTCCTCTGGGTATGTATGTATATAAACTAGTTTAACAGTATACATAGTAGTTTTATTCAAAATAGCTCCAAATCAGAAACAGCAAAAATTCCATGTGTGCATCTATCAGGAGATTCATAAATATACCATATTATTTTCATACAGAGAAATAATAAACAATAAAATATCTAATACTGAAAGTTGGAACAAAATATAAAAATATAAAACAAAATATCTAAGTTTATACTGTGAAATGAGTCTTTTTAAAAACTTTTTTATTGTTAAATATGACATATATACAAAGGAAAGAAAGAAAAAGCAATGATTTTCAACCTACACTTCAATAAGTTGATATAGAACAGATTTCAGATTTTCTTATGGGTTACCAATCCACTATTTCAGAGTTTTCCTTCTAGCTGCTCCAAAACACTGGAGGCTAGAAGAAATCTTTTCTTTCTTTTCCATGAAAAATCACATGCAAACAAAAAAGCAATAAACTTCAAATCACATCACAACAATTAGTTGTAGAGCAGATTTCAGAGTTTGGTATGGGTTACAATTCCACCATTTTAGGTTATTATATCTAGCTGCTCTAAAATACTGGAGACTAAAAAAATCAATAAAATAATTCAGCAATAATACTCATTTGTTAAATGCTACCTTCTCTGTGTAACTCTACCATCACTTTTGATCTTTCTCCCACAATTAAGGAGAATTTGGGTTCTGCCCATTCTGCTTTTTCATGTTGGAAGAGGCTTACAATCATATTGGATAGGGGGGTGGAACTATTTGATGTCTGGAAAGGCTGGCCCCTCTGCATTTCAAGACTTACCTCCTCCAGGGACCCATGTGAAAGTTGTAGGTTTTGGAAGAGTTACCCCAGTGCATGGAACTTTTGTAAAATCTTATATAATGCCCTAGATGTTCTTTAGGATTGGAAGGAATGGTTTTGGTTGGAGTTTGGCAAGTTATTGTAGGTAGTAATATCTAACTGAAGTTCGCATATGACTGACTTCCAAAGTAGCCTCTTGACTCTATTTGAACTCTCTCAGCCACTGATAACTTACACTTCTTTTAGTCAGGATGGCCTTGCTGATCTCATGGTGCCAAAGCTAGAATCATCCCTGGGAATCATCTCCCATGCCTCCAGGGAGATATTCACCCCTGGATGTCAAGCCCCATATAGTGGGGAGGAATATTTTCACTTGCAGAGTTGGGCTTAGAAAGAGAGAGGCCAAATTTGAGCAACAAAAGAGGTCCTCCAGAAATAACTCTTAGGTATACCTGCATGTAGGCTAAGTTTCTCTGCTAAATACATAAGTTTTCCAAGAGGAAGTCTCAAGGTCAAGGGCTTGGCCTATTGATTTGGTTGTCCCTAATATCAGGGTTTTTCCTGATGATACAGTTTAATAGTTCCTTATTTTATCTCCCAACCCTCAAGAGACTTTGTCAATACTTTTAGATTATCTGCTTAATATGCTCTGTCATTTATCCATGCATATATTAAGCTATACAGGATTAAAGGTCCTCATTCTTATTCTGGGCTCTCTGTGTTTGGATTGTTTAAATGATTTATCCAGAAAGGTAGAGTTAGATTATGTGCGACAGAAAATTTAGGTTCTAGACAAAGTAAAACTTTTTTTACTTTGGGCTCAAAGAGAAGGTGCAGTTCCAAAATATAGACAATGTCTTCTTTACCCTGTATTCTGAATTACATTATGCCAGACCTGATTGGCTTAATTCTTAACTCTAAATACCAGGTTGTGCATATATAAAACAGCCTGTCAAAATCCAGAAGTAACAATTAACACTCCAGGCTAAATGTGACTGCTATAATAGCTTACAATCTATTTTCTTATATGTATTTTCTGAATGAGACCATACAAAATTGCTCTTTTGTTTCTGACTTATTTTGCCTCATCAAATGTCCCACAGGTCCATTCACAGTGTTGCACACCTCAGAATTTCATTCGTGTAGCAGCACAATATTTCATCATATGCATACACTATCATTTGCAAATCTATTTCTCAGTCAGTGCATCCTTCAGCCACCTCCATTAATTAGGCATCATGTATAATGTCTGAAGTCAACAGTCCATCAACACTCTCAATTTTAGATAACTTCATTGTTCCTAAGAGAAAGATAACCATTAAACACACCCCCACCAAAAAGAAAATGAAACCCTCCCCTTAACTCTTGTCCTCCCCCCCATTATTTACTCCTGGTGTTGCTTTGGTACTGTTGATATTTTCCTGTTAAACATATCCCATAACATGCAATGACACCTTTCCACCTATACCCCAAACTTATAAACTCTTTGTAGATGATTTATACCTTTCAAGTAGTTTATGCAATAACTTATTTATATTTGTGGTGTTAATCAATAGAACACATGGATCTATACGAACTCTTTGAATAATGTTCACCTTCAATATGGTAATATTATTTATAAACCCACTAGTGAACCACCTTCATTTCTATCTATTCCCTTACATTGGAGTTCAACCTCATTAGCTTACCATTAACCCATCTTTGGGTTTTTTGTATCTATGGGTACCCTAAATTCTGTATTATAAGCCTCTGATTTTACCAAGGTCATAACAGTAGAATCAAACAGTATTTATCATTTTGTGTCCGACTTATTTTACTCAGCATTATGTCCTCAAGGCTCATCCATCTTGTCATGAGCTTGAGGATGTCATTTCGTCTTACCACTGCATAATATCCCATCACATGCATATACCACATTTTGTTAATCCAAACATATATTGATGGGCACCTGGATTGTTTCCATCTTTGGCAATTGTGAATAATCCTACTATGAACATCGGTATACAAATGTCTCTTTATGTCACTGCTTTCAGCTGTTCTTGGTATATACTGAGTAGTGGTATGCCCTGTCATGGGGCATCTCAATATTTAGCTTTCTGAGGAACTGTCAGACTGCCTTCCAAAGCTTCTGTACCCTTATTATGCATTCCTATCAGCAGAACGTGTCCCAATTTCTCCACAACCTCTCCAGTATTTGTAGTTTCGTGTTTATTTAATAGTAGCTATTCTTATATGTGTGAAATGGTATCTCAGTGTACTCTTGATATGCACTTCCCTTATAGCTAGCTTAAATGAGCATCTCTTCATGTGCTTTTTAGACATCTCTATTTGCTGTTCAGAAAAATGCCTCTTCATATCTTTAGCCCATTTTATAATTGTGTTGTTTTATCTTTTCTTGTTGAGTTGTATGATTTCTTTATATATATATGTAGGATATCAAACCTTTACCTGACATGTAATTTCCAAATATTTTCTCCCATTGAGTTGGTTGTTTCTGCAACTTCTCAACAAAGCTGTTTAAGGCCAAAAAGCATTTGATTTGGGGGCATCACCATTTATCTATTTTTTCTTTTGTTGTTTGTGCTTTGGGTGTAAAATTTAGGAAAGCACCTGATATTACTACGTCTTGAAGATATTTCCATACATTTTCTTCTAGTTCTTTTATGGTACTGGTTCTTATATTTAGCTGTTTGATCCATTTTGAGTTAATTTTTGAATAGGGTGCAAGTTAAGGGTATTCTTTCATTCTTTTGTCTATTGACATCAAGGTCTCCCAAGCCTAATTATTGAAAAGACCATTTTGTCCCACTTCTAGTGGATTTGGAGGCCTTGTCAAAGATTAACTGAAAATAGATTTGGTGGTCTATTCCTGTTCTCTTGATTCAATTCCATTTATCAATAATTAAATCTTTGTGCCAGTTCCATGCTGTTGTGACAGCTGTGGCTTTATAGTAAGTTTTGAAACCAGGAAATGTTGAAATTCCCACTTATTCCTCTTTTAGGATTTTTTAGCTATTCAGGATCTCTTTCTTTTCTGGATGAATTTTGTAACTAGCTTTTCCAAGTCTTCAAAGTCAGTTGTTGGGATTTTGATTGGTACTGGATTGAATCTGTAGATCAATTTGGGTAGAATTGACAGCTTAACTTCATGTAACCTTCCTAGTCATGAGCATGGAATATATTTCCACCTATTTAGATATTTGATTTAGCAATGTGATGTAGTTTTCAGTTTACAGGCCCTTTACATCCCTAGTTAAATTCGTTTCTAAATACTTAATTCTTTTAGTTGCTACTTTGTATGGAATTGTTTCCTTAAATGACTGTTTGGCTTGGTCATTGCTTGTGTATAAAAAGATTTCTGACTTTTGCACATTAAATTTATATCCTACCACTTTGCTGAATTTGTTTATTAGCTCAAATAACTTTCTTGTAGATTTCTTAGTTTTTCCAAGTTTGGAATCATGTCATCTGCAAATAATGAAAGTTTTACTTCTTACTTTGCAATTGGATGCATTTATTTATTTTTCCTGCTTGATTTCTCTAGTGAAAACTTCTAGTACGATGTGGAATAATAGTGGTAATAGAGGGCATCCTTGTCTCGGTATCAATCTTAGGGCTAAGTTTTCAGTATTTCTCTCCATTAACATTCAAAGTTATTACTGTAAAGGTGTTTCTTAAATCTACCATCTTACTCTTTGGATTTTATTTGTCAGATCTCTTTCTCTTTTCATACTTTAAGTTACCTTTACCACTACTTTTCAATTCTGTGCTCTCTTCCAGACCTCCCTCTTCTGTCTTTCTTTTAGGACTAGAAGCACTCCATTTAGTATTTCTTGTAGGATTGTTTTCTTGTTGATAGATTCTTTCAGCATTTATTTGTTTGTGAAAATTTTAATCTCTCCTCCAGTTTTTGTAGGACAATTTGACTGGGTACAGAATTCTTGGCTGGAAGTCTTTCATTTTCAGGATTTCACAGATATCATACCTTCTCATCTTCATGGTGCCAGTTGAGTAGTCCAAACGGTCTAATGGGTTTCCCTTGTATGTAATAGATTGTTTTTCTCTTGCTGCTTTCAGGATTTTCTGCTTCTCTTCAATATTTGACAGACTGATTAGTTTGTGTCTTGGGGAAGGTCTATGTGGATTTATTCTATTTGGAGTTCACTGGGCTTCTTTGATTTGAATATTTATATCTTTTATTAGGGTTGGGAAGTTCTTCCCCATCATATCTTCAACTAACCTTCCAAGCCCTTTATTCTTCTCTTCTCCTTCAGGGACACCAATGATTCTTATATTTATGTTCTTTGTTTTGTCCATCATTTCATGACATCCAATTCATATTTTTCCATCTTTTTGCCATTTGCTTTTCTGTGAATTTGAAATCAATTGCAGCATGGGGGAAACAGAGGTAGGGTAAAGCAGGAGTTGAATGGGGTTGCTAAGCAGACACCAGGGCTGGTATGCAGGCAGGATGTGAGTGGGCATGTGGTTCTTGGGTGTCATGGGGGTATCAGGGTGTGGGGTAGGTGACACAGTGGTTGGGGCACAGAAGGCAGGGAAAGGGGGTGTTCTTGTGCAGAGGGAGAGTTCCAGGGGGGCCAGGATGTTGATATGTGACTGTGTAGAAGTGGGGCACAGGTTGTGGGGATTGTGGGATGTGGGTCAGGGGAGGGTGATGTCCTGTGGTCATGACCCGGGTGCATGTATACAGGTGCACAGAAGTTGGGGCAGGGGTGCACACGTGTTGGGGGTTATTTAGCACAGATATGCACATGTTGTGGGAGAAGGGTGCTTGTACCATGGAGTGGGGCAAGGGTGTGCATGTGTGTAGGAAGGGGATTGGGTTGCAGGGGTCAAGAGGTCAGTGCACTGATGTGTGGGTGCCTGGTAGGGAGGATATGGCTATGCACATGCAAGCATCTGTGAGGTTGGATGCTGATTTGTATGGGTCTAAGGGACAGGGCGCTAGTGTGTCTGTGCACAGAGCAGTTGTGCCTGTGTAGGCTGGGCAGGTGTGGCCCCGGTATGAATGTGAGCAGCTGCTGCCTGGATATGCCTGACTCCCTTCAGGGAACAGGGAGGGGGAGGGGAAGGTCAAGGGGCTTGGCATAGGTACATGAGCCTTGTGAGGGGTAGAAGGCTGTACACTTGTGAAGGAAAATTGGGTTGGGCTGTGAATCACCATCCCAGTCGCCTTCCCATCCCTTCTCTAGCTGTGTGTGCAATTGGGGCAGGCTTGTAGGGCAGGGACGTGTGGGGGTAGCTGCTGGGGCAGGGTGTGTTTGGGTCATGGTGGGGGGTGTGGGTGAGGGGGTTCAGGTACATGGGGTGTGGAGGAGTTGTGGGTTCCCAAGGCAAGTGCTGCTTGTATGAGGGTAGTGCATTCAAGGACCACAGCTTGGCTTACCTCTTAGTCCCCATCTCCCTGTCTGTGCACTCCTGAGGGCTCCAGGCTTCCATTTTAAAAGGGGTGCCTTAAGCTGTTTGCACTAGCTGGACAGTCTCTGGTTCTCTGAACCTCAACTCTTCAGCTTTTGCAACCAGGTCTTCCCTATGTGGTGTATAAGACCCTCCCAGGTCACTTACATTGTGGAAACACCACCCCAGTCGCCTTCCCATTCCTTCTCTAGCTGTTCCTTAGAGCAGGGGTGAACTCAACCTATCCTATCACACCATCTTCCTGAAACATCCTGTGAAATCAGTCTTATCCAATATAATGAATTATGTATCATTCCATTTATATAAACTTCTAGAAAATCAAAAAAATAATGAGTGATGAAAAACAAATCTTTACAATGATTCCTTCTGGAGTATGGATCCTGGATTGACAGAAATGGCAAGAGGGAACATTCTGTGGTGTTGATAATTTTCTATACCTTCATAAAGAGTTGTGTCATTCAGTTGCATTACATGTATTTGTCAAGTCTTTTCGCGTGTGCTTTTAATACTCATTATTTATTTGTATGTGTACTTTAGTTCTAAATTTAAGAAACTTTAAAAATACTGAATGCTAATTAACAATATATCTCTTGAGCTATTTAAGTGGAACTGTACTGATGTCTGCAATTTAATTTGAAATACATCTAAAATTGAGATACCCTATTAGATAGAGGGTTGGACAGAAAGATAAATTTGTGGTAAACCATGTATAACAAAATGTTAATGGTAAAATATAGGTGTTAGCATAAGATGGCATTAAAGTTCATGTCTGCTGTATGTTTGAACATGTTCATAATAAAATGTTTGAAGAAATAGTTTAAAATAGAAAAGTAGAAGAAAGGAAAAGTTTACATATAGCAGGAATTAGTGAATTAGGAAACCAAAATTATACTATAGAGAAGGACAAAAAAGATAAAATGTGACACAAATGATAAGAAAAAAACAATATTAATGAAAAGGAGCTATAACTACAGATAAAGCAGAAATGAATAAGATACTTTAAATATTTTTATACTAAAAATATTTGAAACCTTGGATTAAATGGTATTTTCTAAAAATGTTCTAACATGCTCTCAAAGAGATGAATTACACATGAATTGTTCAATAACCATTAAAAATAATGGCTCAGGAGTTAAAACCCATACCAAATCAAAACAAAACCTAACAAAATAACCAAACAATCCACCAGCAGACTACAATAATTTACTAGTGAATAAACCAAATCTTTAAGCAGCTGATCATTTTTCTCATATAAATTCCATCTCATAATAGAAAAAAGAGAAATACTTTTGACCTCGTAACAAATACGTAATGAATATTTTCATGTATCCTAAGAATGAAAACATGGACTAAATATTGAAATGTAATTTCATTAATAATTCCACCAGATTAAAGGATAAAATACAATAATATCAGATGCACTAGTCATTGTATAAATCTCAAACCACATTTGTTACTAAAATTCTTAAGAAATTAGTAATGAGATTTTTAACATCAAAAAACATGTTTCCTAAAATATAAGTAAGCATAGCACTTAAAAGTATTACCAGTCCTTATAAAAATGGAGCCATTAGCTACATAGTTGTAACTATTAAAGGACACTGGGTGAAGTGTACAAGGGACCTCTCCATTCTAACTTTGTAAATTCCTGCGAACTCATTATTCCTTCAAATTAAAAATATTTTAAAAAGGTTCCAAAACGAAACTATCAATTATCAATGCTTTTGTACAAACTATTGAAAGAAAAAAAACAAATAAAAATGCAATATATAATGATTGAATATGAAATTAAGCACCAAGTATTTAGTTATGGTAACCGTGTCTAAATGGAAATCTCATGATAATTTACACACTTTTTAAAGGATTAATATGAAAATTCAACTAGCTAATCAGATGCAACATCATATACTAATATCAGGTATGTTCTTATACCTAAGTACAAATACTTAAAAAATACAATTCTATAAATGTCATTCATAATAACAAAAATATAAGATACTTAGAAATAAATGTAAAATGTTATGCAATACTATTATAAATTTCTAAATACTTCATGAAAAGACACTAAAAAACAATAAGTAATTACATAAATAGCATGAATATGAAAATAAATGTTAGAAATACAGATTTTACTCAACTTAATGCACACATTAAATAATTTTCCATCAAAAGTCCAAATTTTGATTTCTTTTATTTCCACAAACTGATTCTATACTTATGCATAGAGAAAAGCCTAAAAAGAAGTAAATGAAAATATTGGATTTAGTTCTAGGATGAGTTTTTTTTAAGAGTGCTGGAATTAGACAGATAAAACTGGGAATGACATAGAAAAACCGAAAATTGAACAGGTTAGTTGAAAGGGCATAAGATCGATTCTTATAT